>QWTY01005739.1:0-62041 GCA_008033365.1 Pseudorectes ferrugineus | reverse complement strand
GCATTTCCTGTAGGCAGGACATGCGGGAGAGTGCAACCACCTTCCTGGCTCCTGAGTCTCAGCGGGGACCTTATCGTCCTCTACAGCTGCCTGAAAGGAGGACTGGCCTCTTGTCCCAGGCAGCCAGGGAGAGGACAAGGGGAAATGGCCTCACGTTGCACCAGGGGAGGTTCAGGTTGGACATCAAGAAGAATTTCTTCACTGAAAAGGTGGTCAGGCATTGGCACAGGCTGCCCAGGGAGGTGTTTGAGTCACCATTCCTGAAGTGTTCAAGAAGTCACTGGACATGCTTAGCGCTATGGTTTAGTTGCCATGGTGGTGTTCAAAGTTTGGACTCGATGAGCTTGGAGGTCTTTTCCAAGCTTAATGATTCTATGATTCAAAAAGCATAAAAGAACCTCCACAAGGTATCCTATTTTAGTTTCAGTAGAACACAGTGTAGTCAAGGAACAATTCCTCATGTTTCCATGACTAATGAACTTATTTCTTTTTGCAGTTGATAGTTGTGATAGCCACTCTATTTTGTGAATAATAATTGTGTCAAGACTTTTCAATAATATTTAGTAATAATAAATCTGGAAGTTTTGAATATTAAAATTAAATCACTTTAAAATGGCTTAATCCCTCAAAAGTACTATACTGATCACCAAACTGAAAAATCCATACAAGAGATCAATAGAAGGGTGTGAAAAAACAGGATAGAATCAAGCAAGCAATGAAATCTTTTGATCTCAACAGATTAAAAAGTCACCTTATACTAAAATGCCTACTGTAGTGAGAAAATACAGGAGAAAAGCAAAACTGAACAAAGAGAAGCAGTTATGATTGGCAAAGACACTATTAGGGTCTGATGAAAAGCTGCTTGTCATTCCAATCAACTGTTATACCCAAACATTTTCCCACCTCTTAGAAGCCTTTCACACAAGCTTTATATAATGGGCAAGTAGCTCCCATGGTTATCTTCTGGAACCTCTTCAGTAAGCAGAAACAGAAGTATTGCTCAAGGATATTTTAAAATGTCCATTGCAGAATCTGCATTGCAGTCAATAAATGTTAAAAAAACCACCTACCAAAGAACCAGCTGGTCAGGAAGTGTTGCTATCAGTCTGCTATTCCTCAGTAAGAGAAGCTCAAGCGGCAGAGACCACAATACTGTGTAGGGTATGCTCTGGTTCTAAACACTCACCCTGGGCGCCTGCCCCTCTGCCACTGAAGACTCAGACCCGCTTCCCAAGAAGTTCTCAACACATCTTGTCCAAGGTGGCACAGTAACACAGGCAAGGTGTTACTGCCAGGAGATGGTTATTGGATCAGGACACACAGACCATTCCTCTGAACTGCCAGGGACTCTGCACCCACCGAATGGCTGTATTCAATTTAACAACCAGATCGTGCACATCTTGTCCTGCAGAAGCACTATGTGTTGTTAAAAGCTGACTAATTTTATCTGGAAAGTGCATCAAAACTTTGTCATCTCAAGAAAATTTTAAGACACAATTCTGCATTTAAAAATACAGAAAAGAAAAAGGTTCCATACAAAGACTTTTCTGACTCTAAAACTGTTCTCATTTATTTTATAACAGAGAAATTGTGCAATATAAATGTTACCATGGTAACAACTCACTTTATTGAACAAGAGAGAAAATAATTATCCCAAACCTGCATATCATGCAAGCACATGCAGTAAATTTAGTGCTGCCCATTTTTCCCCTCGCTATTTTTCTTCTTGCAAAGAAAAATAGATTTTGAATTTATACCTTATAGCAAGCCAGGCATCATTTTGCCTGTCCCTCCCACTTCTTTGTATATTTTACACCTCTTCAGTGCATGATGTGAAGGACCCAGTTACTTAGAAAAAGAAAAAGGGATTAATGAATCAGAAATGCTCTTCCCCCTCCTGAGTGAAGTACAGAAGACTCCTATGTAAATGCTTCACGCATTTAAAAAAAATGAAGCCCTAAGGCAAGCACAGCACATGCTTAGTATTCACTCAGTATACTTAAACAGGAACCCTTAGTTTATAGAAAAACCAAAAGTTATTCATCTCCAAACATAAATTAAACCTGATTTTACTGTTCTGTCCAAATATTTCCTGTGATATGGTATTTGTAAACATATAGTTATATTTTATATACAAGGGACAGCAATATTTTCAGAAGAACTGCATGGATTTAGCCATACAAATCCAATTAATCTCAATAGAACTTGTATGGCTAAACCCCTGTGCTCAGCTTTGACATTTTAGAAGCAGTGGGGGAGGTTTTTCAAGGAGTGAATATGTATTATACAAAACTCAGTTTTCTCAGAAATAAAATACCATGTAGACACTTAGAAATATCAACAAACATTTATGTGATTCTGTCAAGAAAATCACATTCTTAGGAAAGTAGGCAAGGATTTCCACAAAACTCTTATTTTACAAAAAATAACAGTATTATCCTGCAGCCTATGAGATAAAACTAATCACATGTACATATTAGTTGGATAAATTATTCTTATTTTACCTCCAGTTTTGATCTTTTTACTTCATTTGCAGTGCATCTGCCTCTCTCATATGAAATGTTAAAGAACGAATTTAATCTAGTGTTCACAGTTGGAGGATGCGTTTGGGATGCATAAAATTCATGTTTTTAAAAGATCACTTTAAAGAAGTGACTTAGAAGTGCTGTTTAGAAAGACAATCTTATTTGTCACCACCTTCCTCACTTTTTTTTGGTTTATTTACAGTCCTAAACAACTTAGAGAGTTTAAGAGTAGAAACAAAACTACAATCAACCAACTTCAGTAACAAAGAATGAAGCTAATTTTGACTATCTCTTAGAACATACCTTCAGGTACTAGAAAAAATTTATGTGTATACACATTAATGCACACACACAATACAGGCTATGCAAAATCTTAAATCACTAAGTTGTCTTCTTCATGGAACTGGAACTCTCCAAATCATCCAAAGATAACTTATCTTTGTAGAGAATTCTTTCTGGAACATAGGCTGTGATGGTATGTCCTTCATAAATACACACACACTTATAGTACTGAGTATATTTAATACCTCCCTATGAAGTTCTTACAGAAAATAAAAATATAATTTCAGTAGCTGAACTGGTAAAACTTACAATTCCATATAAAAAAGGCTACTCTTAGGTGCCTTCTCCCTTCCCTTAAAGCCCTCAACAATCAGTACCAAGATTTCAGTTCCTAAACCAAACACCATTAGAGATGTATGTTTCCCATACAGCAGCTGAACAGTTAAATCCCAAGAGTCTTGCAACTGCAGAAGTGATACAAATAATGTTTCCTTTTACAATAATTTAGATTTTGCATTTGCCAGTAGTTTTTGCATGAAAACCTTTTTTTTCCAGTTCAAATATAAATCATACAGATGCAGCGGAGACATTTTTGTTTGTTTTTGTTACAGAAGAAAAAGTAAGTGACCATTTGGGAGTTAGCTGGACATATCAAGTATTTAACAAGCCACTAAACAATTAAGACAAATTCATCCAATACAAGCCATCATGCTGCTGTATATTCTACCTGTATATGAATTGGTTAGCTAGCTGTTCACAGGAAGGCTCAGCCCACATGCTAGTTGAAAAGTTTTATTTAAAGCTTGTTGTATTTCAAATTAATAATGACCATTGCAGTACTGTATCCTCAAATCACACTTTTGCCTGAACTGCATGATAAAGTTACTACTTCATAAAAAGCTAAAGCCGTTAGAAGTAGAAACATTGCTAAAGCAACGTTTTTCTGTAATGGTGTGTTCTGAAGGCCTCATAACTGGACAACAAATTCACAAAAACAACAGCATGTTACAAAAAAATATACATTATCAATTGGGACAGTATCTGACTTAGCAGCCTCTCCGGCCAGAAGCTCTCCTCAGAGCCTTCCTTGAATCTTGCTTTATTAAAAAGCTGTAAGCTTTGGTGTACGAAAGTTCAGTAGTTTTGTACTAGGGGTACAAAAGTTTTAAAAATGTTAGCATAATTAAACATATGTGATAAAATCTTTAATAGACTAAAATATGAAGCCTTTCCCAATGCAAAAATCTCCAACACCCTCTGTTCACGTCCCTTACAACGTCAGCTTTTCCATCTCCCTCACAGCTCAGAATCACAGAACGGTTGAGGTGGCAGGGACCTCTGGAGGTCATCTAGTCCAACCTCCTGCTCAGGCAGGGCCATCTCGACCAGGCTGCCCAGAACCGTGTCCAGATCGCTTTTGAGTATCTCTGAGGATGGAGATTTCACCACCATTCTGGGCAACCTGTGCCAGCACTCACATCACCCTCACAGTAAGAAAGTATTTCCTGACGTTCCTCCTGTGTGTCAGTTTGTGCCTATTGCCTTGGAGTAGAGTAGCAACTCTTTCCTGTGGCTCATTACATTTCATTACCCTCTACACGCCTCCTGCTCCCCCTGCTTCCCCACTTCTCAGCCTCAGATGCTCCACACCCTGTGCCTGGGTCTTGGTTAGGTCCTAAAGATCATCACGTTCAAACATATTGAGCACTTGGGTGGGGCAGCCTTAGCAGAGCTCTCCTCAACCACTCCTGCTGCACTTCCCTGCTCCAGACAAAACAATGCTTGGATGTGGACAAATGTATAACTCAGTAAACAAACACCGACATGTTTATCCTTCATGACAAGTTGGTTTCTTGGTGGGACTTTTGTTTTGTGTTTGTCTTGATTTTTGAGATATAACCCAAATCCTTCTTTAAAAGAAATCAGAACATCTTAAAAATTGAAACGATCATGAGATTCCCATGCAGCCTCCTCTGACCAAACCATCTCGGTGGTCTTTAATAACAGTAGCTCATTGAAGAAGTCATGGATGAAATACAGTCAGTAGCTATAGACATATTCAGGACCACTTCCTTCACAAATAAACTATTAGCCATTAATTCAGAAACATAATTTCCATTCAGTTGACTAATAAAATGATACCTCACAGAATTTTCAGAGGTTATTTTTCATCATCATTATCTAGGCTCAGGGTTCAACTTTTAGTTTCTAAATGCTTATTTTCTTCCAAGTGACAAGACTCTTGAACTCCTGCCTGAGTGCAAGCCACAAAAAACTATGTTCCCCTGCTTTTAGGCTGGCTCATCACCAGCCAGAGCCTGAGTTACAGTTCCCAGTGGCAGAATGCAGCCTATTCAAAACAGCATGATTAATTTAGCTAAAAAGAAAACCACAAGCAGAGAGAAATGGATTAAATAACAACAAAACCCTACATACATATGGTCTTATCTGAGACTTGCCTTGTTAACATTCCACTTTTTTCAGCCAAAGGGTGAAGCACTTGCTGGTACTGCCCGAGTGCAAGTGCTGCCTCTGACACTATAACCTGAATCCTTCCCCCTCTCCAACACAACCCAAGGCTGAATTCAGGTATTGTTCCTCCCATTACAAAGCAACTGAAAGAAAGCCACTGCCAGGTTCCCAGAAGGCTGGGGAAAAGCTTAACTGCATTTAACCCTTTGGGCTCCCTGGAACCAGCCACACAACATCCTCTGGTGCTAAGGACCCACACAGCACCCACAACTCCCGTGTTCCCTGTAGCTATTAAATGCTGCACTTGAGAATGCCACAGCTGATACAGGCAAAAAGCAGGGAAATGGTCCTACAAAACCAGAGTTTCATTTTCTTCAGTGTGATCAGCTGTTACATTCTCCTATAAAGATCTAATGGGAGGACTAGAAATGTAATATATTAACAACTATTAACTTTCTATTTTTTTCTTCCAACAAATAAATGTATTCAACCTTACAAATTTGTTCCCTGGGTTCTCTGTAAGTGTTGAATCCAGTAAGGTAACGAACTGATGAGAAGGCAGCTGTGCCCAAAAATACACTACCACTTCATTTATATGACAATTATTCACAATAAATACACACTGCTATGTTTCTTGTGCTCTGAATGGGAAGTAAAGATATCAGTATATATGTAATGTTTATGGGTGTCCAATGTACCACAGCTGCCACTTGATATTTAGAGCCAACAAAGAAAAAGCTGGAACAATGAGGGAAAACTACCTCAAATGCTGATGAAAGTGACCGGCAAATACTATTTAACCAAGAGGTTAGACTTACATTTGGAAGAAAAAGATTGATGACTTACACTGGGTCCACTAAATATCTGACATAACCAAAGATTCTAGTGACACATATGAAATTATCACTAGAATCAGCTACTCAGTAAAGAAGCAGTCCAGATATCAAGATTTATCACAGCTGCTTTTTTATCCAAAGTATTTAGTCTGACACCTTATATTCAACAAAAAATTACACAATTTCAGAAAAAGATGGCCTTTTTCGATACAGATGGATACTCAAAGGTTTGCTTGCCTTCTACATTTTAAGACTAAGTTATATATTTTTATATATATTTTATTTATTAAGTGTTTTCACTTGATATTACATCCTCTTTCCTTGAACTTCTACTGTAGATTATTACAAAGTAACTAAGACAATACCTGCACATCTTTTCAAGCTGGAAAATGTCACTTTACAAATGTCTCCATTTATAAGCAGTGAGCAACCAGAAGATGCTTGTACTGCGTCAGTGACTGCAACTACAAAGTACCCCTGTATTAAGGATGTGTCTTGAGTATGTGCACGTGGTCATGCGTCTGGAGAGGAGGGCAATCCAGTATTTCTCCAGAACATTTGTTTGAACATCATGACAAAACAAATAAACATAAAACAAACAAACAAACAACAACAAACTCCCCAACATCAACAAGAATCCCTGCAAAAATTAAAAAAACACAGGCAAACTTTTATGCCCATTTCAAATTCCTGCCTGTTCCTTTTAGAACATATTAGGATTTAACATCAAAACGAACAGCTTTTCTCTTACTACCTAACCTAATCCAGTTAAAAGTATTATGAAGATGACAGTGATTGACAGTTACATGATGACACACTTGACACACATCACATCTGCCAATACTTACTTTTTTTCCTCATTCATGCAGGTTGGTTGGTTTTTTTTTTTTCCCCCCCAAAGAATAGGGTATTTATTCGGTCAACATTTCCTAATTCAACATGCATGAAACATTATTTAAGTAGCTTTTTAACATTTGCTTGTAAAATAAGAGTTAATAATTTTTAAACAAATTAAACTGCTCTTTGTCAGTACTTTTATTCATATGAAAATGACCTTAAGCAAACCTATCATCTGATGCAATAGATACTCTATATGGATTGCACTTTTATAGGTAACACAGATAAGAGTATTGTTCTGCTCATGAGGCAGAGGGAGTTAAATCATGAAATATTCAGTTTTAATTAAGATTACTGTATCAAAGGCAAGGCTTAATGCAGAATTGAAGTAAGGATCAAGGTTAATGCCTATTCTAAAGCAAATTTACATAAATTATGTTTCACTAGTATACCATGAGTCTTATTTTGTTAATTTATACCATGTGAGACCATAGAAATTAAAGATGGAAAATATCTATTAAGTCATCTTCACTCTCCTCCTGCCAATGCAAAATTCTTTTTCCTTCTTTCAAGTTTATATCTGAATGCTTTGTCTACTGTCATTTGCAATAGCTCAAGAAGTGGGGCATTGCACTGAAACTTCAGGGGAGACTATCACACACTTTAGCATCTCCAAAAGAGGGTTTTTTATAGTATTCAAAGCTAAGCTTCCCCTCATCTTATTTCATTACTCCTACTTAGACCTTTTTTGAACTCTTCTAAATGAATCCTTTCTTGGCACTTGAAGCCTATAAATACCTTCAGACATTTTCATCATCCCCTGGTAGTTATTTAGCCAAATTAGCGTAGGGATCATCTCTCTTCATCTGAACATCACCAAGCACACAGATAGCTATAAGTAATAATTACATGTGTTCATTTCCTTTAATCTTTCTTCACAAGTCATTCCCTTCTAGCCTTTAATTTTTGCCAGTCTTCATGCCTATATCTTCTTTTAAGTGTTACTGCTTTGCAATTATTTTCCTTTCTCTGAACAGCTTTATTTCAGGTCATATCCACTTATGCATGCCAGCTTGAATTTACCACTTTATCTTGACTTTTCACTGATGTGAGTAGGTTTTTGTGTTTGTTTTTTTTCTTTTGTTTGTTTTCATAAAACATCAGACTCAAATCTCTTCTCTGTTCATGTCAAACCATCACAGAAAAATATGAAATTACCTGCACTAGAGAGCAGCATTTCTGCTTATTAAAAATACCATGTAAGTGTCTAATAAATTGTTTACAGTACTCATTTTTATGTTTGGGTCTTTTTCCAGGTTTTAGGCACCATCTACTTTGGGCAGTCTGAAATACCTCTGGTTTTTGGAGTACAGGTAATTAACCTTTTTTCTTTGCATTTGTCTTTTTTAGTATCTACATAAATACTTTCACTCACAAGAAAATTAAATGAGGACTTCAAGCATTACTTTTTATCTCCTGTCATATTGATGACTCCGTATCCTGTTTGCTACCTTTCTTCCTCATCACTCCAACACACTGAGTTATCCCCTGCACCCTAGCACAATGTAAAGTTACAAAAGCTTCACCTGAGCCAGACAGAGACAGCTAACTGGACTGGAGTCTGGCTCACTCTAGGGAATTCTAGACGCTGAGCAGAATTAAAATTTGGGCTATTTTTGATATGGGAGATGAGAAGAAGATACTGGTTCGAGTGTTAATCTAATCATGTATAAAAGTAGATTTCTTTATTGCTAAGGAGATACTGTCATGCCAAATCTCCACCTGTACCTTTTCCTTTCTCCCACTCATCAAGAGATGGTCTGGTTCTGGTCAAAACTGCACAGAAAACATCAAAATCAACTGGCTAAACAGCACTCCACAGGCTAGTCCAACAAAATGCCTACTACAAGGTTAAAACCAGCAAGGTCTCAATGATTTGTCTAGGAGGGAAGCAAAAAGGCAGGCCAAGGTCATGCTGACCAGCAGACCAACCTACTGTGCAATACCTCCAGTCACCGTGTGTTCCCCGTTAGCCATCCCTCCCCCTTCACTACTTCTACTGGAAGCCCATCACATTTTATGACAGAAGTTGTTAATTTAAACAGAAAGCTTCTCTATGTCAAAAGCTGATTTGTAAGAGCTAAGTACCAGGGTGAACAGCAACTCTGTCACTATTAACTAAGAGTCAGCCAGCTCAAAACAAAAGGTAGATTTTTCAGGATGCAATTAAAAAGCAATACAGAGATTTTGTGCTGTTGATGCCTCTGCTATACCTGTTCAGTGAATCAGAACAGATTACTTCAGACTCCCAGTCTTCTAGACTGTCAGTCTAGCATCTTTCACAAGCACTACAGTCACACAAATTATTAAAAAGCTTTTCTCTACACCATCAGTGTCATACATCCATTAGAGGCCATTCCACACTAGAAAATATCTGTTGCAAAAAGTCTTCCTGGGCCATATGCTAGTAATAAATAAAAAAGGCTGGAAAAGATCATTTCATAACAACAATCTTCAGTTTTCTTCTCATGTCTGTGTGGTAATCTCTTAAGTCAATCTGTTTACTGTCTGTATCTACTACACCAGGGGTTTTTTATGTATATGATTCATTACTTCCTCTTTTGACGTTCTCTTTCATATTTCTTGCCGAGATATCTAGAACATGGAACACCCACTAGTTCATTTTATGTAGGTCACAGATGGTCAACAACACATCCAGCACTCTTCAATTATTAAACTAGACCAACCTGGGTCTTCATATTCTCTAGCTATGCCTTTCAAAAAATATCCCAGCTACCACCTCTCCTATTTTTTTTTAAACTCACTACTAACCAGAGTCTGAATTCAGAACTTTTCAGAAGACATGGATGTACTGCCCGTATATTCTATTTCTCATAGTGGAATGTTTTAGTATGTTCACAATAGGATGATGAAGCTCCCACAGTTCATGTATATTCTGTTTCAAGAAACATTTATGAAAGGTGAGCAGGCAGAAAAAAAAAAGTATGTATAAACATGCACACAGAAAGATACCTCTTAATTCTCTATGAGAACTGTTACGGAGACTAGAACCTGGTCCTGTTAGAAATGGCAACATATATAAATTTAATCACATTCATAAATAACTACTAATTAGAAAACAAGACAACAGTCTGAAAAGAGTTTGAAAGTACAGAATTTTTGAAACTGAGATTTTTGTCCGGTTTTTTGGGGTTTGGGTTTGTTTTGGGTTTTTATTCACGTTTGTTTTCTTTTTTTAAACACCTTTCTTTATATCGATAACAGCAGGGTTATCGATGTAGAGAACAGCAATGTTCATCTGAATGAACTCAAAAGTTGCACCATCACATGTTAGTGAAACACACCTACAGCATCTGCTCATCTGAACTAGATCTGTCTTCAAATATTTCAATTTTAGTTTCAGTTAAAACTGTGCCCAAAAACCCACACTAAATCTCAGTAATATTTTTAAATTTTACCTCTAAAACACTTCCTGGAATTTAAATAACTTATCAGTCTTTCATTTTTCTGGTAAATCTTCTATGACTTGCTCTTGCAGAGGTTATACCTAACCTCTTTTATTTCATATTTCAAAAAACAAAGTTAGAATATCCTTTCTTGACATATTCAGCATTCTCACATCGAAAAACGTCACTTTCAGCGCATTTTCCACAAGACACTGAGCTATTCTATAGTTACTATAATTGAAATACAGTTCAAAGCTGTAGGGTTCAGACTGCAAGTTCAAGGATGTAAAATAATAGGTCATCATCACAGAATTCTGCAAAATAAGTTTCTGTCAGAAAGAGACAGTTTCAGCATCCCATTCTTAGGAATAAGGCAAAAGCAGTCCAGCAAAAAGGGATGGGAAGGCCAACATCAGCTTGCCAGCCATGCAATGCAACCCTGGGCATGCTATTCCCCAAGTACTCACTGCAGAGTGACAGCCCAACTTAATCTGCAGGAGGAATGAGTGGGAAGGTGTACAAATCAATCACTGCCCCCAGTCTGCAAACATTTTGACAAGGAATATGACATCCAGCAGGGATATTTGATGTTGGCTTTTCCATTTGTTTTACAGGAAACTCAGGACAGTTACTGAGAAAACACTTCTTAGTCCTTCAGGATAGAACAGCATTACATAGCTATAACGCAAATGTTTGCATCTGAGGCCGTCTTGATTCCATTTCTAGAGGATGAAGGAGTCAGTGCATCAGGACATGGTTCATTGAAAGCTAGTACAGATTTTAAAACTTTTCATTAACAGAGTGGGTTTAGATGCTTGTGTCTGCATGACGGTGCATGTCTGTTTCTCTGCATTAACTAGAAAAGCACACTGACTACCTCAGATGTACTTTTACTGTTCAGACACATATCACATTGTCACAGTATTTCTTCTATCATCCACCCTCCTCCACCTAACGTGAGAAATTAAATCATACAATGGGTAAGGACAGAAACTTTTTGCAGCACTTACGCAACTTCAGATATATAGCACCATTTTCAGCCACAATAATCATCATTGCCACCATCGTCATTATTATAGCAGCTTTTCCAAGTCTAAGCTACTGTAGGATTTGTTTCACATTGTTTTGTCATTCTTCATATTTTAAATGAGCAATATTTGCAACATTTACTAAGAATATAAACTTTCCATAAATGAGATTTATTCACACCGTGCTATCAATTTTCCACATTGCTCCCCCCAAATATTTTCCAGTTTTCATTTCCATAGATGGAGAAGAGAGATTATGTAAATTCCTAACTATTCCTCATCTACCAAGAGGCATTCTTTTGTGAACAAGCTTCATATTTTGAAATCCTCTCTTTCAAATTAACTGTAATGCAGCTGCTGCTTTTGTCCAAGATACTGTGGCAAGCCCCACTATCTGCTATCAAATGAACACAGGCAGCAGCAGAGGGTCTTTAGGGGAGGAGGGGTGTCAAGTACAAAGTCAGTAGCTAGAATTGACTGCAGCTGGCAGGGCAGAAACAGTACAAACATTCACCAAAGTGATCCAACATATTCTTTACCATTTTGCTACGTTATGCTCTAACATTGCTCATGTGCACAGTCTCAGGACTTTTCAACCTCATAAAAAAATGGAAGGGGTCCCTGGTACAGATACAATGCTACAAATTTATTTCACATGTGATACAGGAAAATCATTTGTACTGAAGTGACAGGTGAGGTATAAATACCTAAGGAGAACAAAGTGTAGGTAGGGACAAGTAAGAGCACGTTAGGCAGGGACAGGAGGACAAGAGACCATATAAGAACCAGTCCAAAGAACACATCAATAAAAAGAATATAACATTATAGCCAACTCTTTGACCAGTGATTCTGAACCATCTTTCTTGGTACTGAAGTTGCAATTGCATTCATTACCGTACATGCAGGGAAGTAAAAGACATTAAATAATCAAAGGATTGTCAAATGAAGATCTTGACAGGATATCTGTCTCCTTACAACTCACTGAAGTGAACACCAAGGAGCTAGTAAAGCTATTTCGGCTGAAAGACAATGACAGCAGAAAGTACAGCAGGTAAAACTGGCCTTTAGTAGCCTCTCAGCTGGAATTAAGACATTAGTTCTAGTTACCAGGGAACAGGGTACTCAATGTAACTATTTAACCACAAGAGTTAGTTCTAGTTTTGAAATTGTATTTCAATTAACCAGGTTCTACACAAACACTAAAGAGATGGTTCTTTGCCCCAACCAGGAGCAAATGGCAAGAGAAAGCAGTCAAATTACTTCTAAGAAAGATAAAATTTATAAAGAGTGTTAATGATGTCACCTGAGGGCTTGAAAGGTTCTTTTTAGTGTTTAATCATATCTTTCTAGGCATATCATCTTAAAACAAGAGATTTGAGAGAGAACTAATGAATTCTATCCTAATGCTCTAATTTGCTTTATCTCAGTATTGTGTCCTATCTTACTTCCATGAATAGCCGGTGATTCTGGAATAGACTTTCTGCATACACTAAATGGTTAAAGCAAAGTCATTAAAAAACTTATAATATACAGGCTGTTTTTAGATATATATATTATCAGGAGAGGTTGTGCAGTACTTGCTTAATTAATCTTTGCTGTCTTAACACATGAACCAGATGTACTATTATGTTCTTTGTTCTTCCCTAAAGAGGGGATGAGCCGATTATTTATCTCCAAACAATAGGAGTTCATGTACCACAGTGAAGAATTTTTTTTAATTGGGGAGGCAATCACTAACAAGCTTCAGCTGCAACTGCTTGATGTAAACATAGCACAAATTTGTTCCTGGAGTATAAAACGATGTTCCTTCCAGTAAGTACATGAAACCAATTTCTAAATAAGTGTGTAAAGAAAGGGATGGAAAGGACAGAGTTTGGAAGGAGGAAAACTCTGTTTTCTCTTTCATGTATTCATATTTACTTCTTTGATACACTAACACATTTTCATAGATAAGTTAAGATTTGAAGCTTCAAATACTGTTTACAAATAACGTGCCGAGAGAACAGAAGTTAAAGAAACTGTTGGTTGATACAACACACTCCCTATGTTATACAGCGTGCAATCTAAGACATGTGAAAGGCACAAGGGAATATATAACATTATGTTCACAGGGCCACGAGAATACTTTGTGAAAGTTATTAACAGAAGCACAGAGTATATAAACTCTTCATCACTACGTAGCAAACTTACATAGCTACCTCAATCACAATTTCTATTTGATTATATACTGAAAAGTACAAATTTATTGTAAATCAATTTTACAAAGCCTTAAACATAGCTACTTCCTGGTCAGCAAATTCTTAGGGACATGCTACACAAATAAAAAACTAAGATCAAAAAGCAAGGAAGTTTAGAAGTTAGTAAACTGTTCTAGATAAGATATTTAGGAATTCTCTTTATCTTCCTGAAAAACTTCATCTCATCTGAAGTCCTCACTCCCCCTTCCCTCTCAATAGTCTTTCCCTTGTCATAACCAAAATTTCTTCCATAAAACTGGTTTTCAATAATTTACAACAATTTGTCTTCTTCAATACACTGTTTTTAAGACACAGATTAAGAGCCGAGCTGGGACCTATTACTATAAGCTCTTCACAGAAATAAGGTAAGTTTTCTACTTTAAATTAGTGTAAAGAAAGAACTCGAATAGAATAGAATTTGATTAAGAAAGCCTCCTAAGAAATTGTAAAGCTGTATTATCAATATACCTCCAAAAATGAAAATAAGATCAAATTAGGTCAAACAACATAACATAGGTAAAACACTATTAGTTTTTCTAAAAGATCGTTTCTGTATCAATTAAAATTAGAAGGAATCATGCATGTCAGTCTCTTCACAATTTTAATTAGAAAGTACTACTTGAAGTAAGAATACTTTTATTTTTATTCACAGCTATGCTCAGAGTTGAAAAAAAAAATAGAGCCAGCTATTTGGTTAAAAGTAATGTTTTCTCCTTTCTTTTTGCTTAACAGCAGGCTCTCTCAAGCTGCCATAGTTGGTGCTAAAGTGCTAACTATGTCACCATGCTGTGCATCACATTAAGTTCCCATTTCAGCTCATGAATTTCTGCCAGATTAGTCCAGTAACCAATAACAGAAAATGAGAAAATGGGAGTTATTTATTACCTCTTATCACCATCTTCCCAAACCTACAGAAAATCAACAGAGTACTGAGATCAATACAATTCAGTACAATGAGATCAATAGATTACTGCACTTTCTAACCAATAGGCAGATCCAGGAAAATAAAGTGTGTCAGATGCATAATAAACCTATAAAAGGATACAGGATCAAAACCAGCTAGGATGAAATACAACAGTAATAATATAAAATTGTCAGAAAAACCCCCCACAGTTACAAATTGCCAACTGCTAAAAAAGATGTTCTAACAATACAAAAATAATCTTTTAGGTATGGGCAACCATGAAGTCATGGGATCAAAAGGTTGTACACCAAACCCACTTGGACAATAAACATGCAGGGATATACAGATTATACATGAAGGCTGTGTGAGGCGTATGACATTATAGAAGACTAACAGATATTCTGTGCTGGCAAGACGTGTCTTACGTATCTTCACTACACACTGGAAGAGGAGGGGAAGTTTATTTAGACCAGTAATGAGAATGAGATAAGCCCAGAGTCTGTGGTTTATATTTGATCATTCCTGTCATGGGGGAGCTCTAAAGATCTTCTGACTGAGCAGATAGAGAGGTATACCATAATTCTAAATAGTTCTCATGAAGAAAAAAAAAATTAAAAAATAAGCTTTAAAGACCTTTTTCCATATAGTTCAATTTTTTTTGTAAGAGTAAATGCTTCCCCCTGCATGGAATTATAGCAGGATCATTCCAGAGATGACAACTCCAGTGGTCAGAATGGATTAAGCTGTGCAATTTTATGTACCTTCCTCTGAAGCAAGAGGACAGTGAAATGCAAACAGTCATTTTCAGGTTAAATCAATAGGACAGAAGCAGAGGCTGATGACATCCTCTCTTGTAATTAAAGTTTAAAACTCAAGAAGTGATAAAAATAGGGAAATACATGAGAATATGTTTGCTTATATTCCACAAACAAAATTTGAGAAAATCTACATACACAATCAACGCCAAGAGAAACGTAACTTTCACAATCATCTTCCTTCTGAATATTCACTACTTAATAATTCCACCGTTCAACAACGTATAAAATAATTATTCAAACATATCAAAATTTTTGTACACAACTATTCAAGTCTACCGAGTCTTAGTACCGCCTATGGGTGTATAAAGCAAAGACACTCTCCAAAATCAGATGCATGATATGCTTCAATTATGTCTCGAATCGGTTTGCAATATTATCTATGAGATAAAAAGCTTTTTTTTGAAACATTCTACCAGAAAACAAGAAATCTCACTGCAATATAAACTTTGGTCATGAAAGTCTAAATGCTAAGTTCATTTGAGAACAGGATAGAAATATATTCTTCCAAAGTCACCCCCTACACTTATGAAGCTAATGTCTGCTATGAACTTCTCAATTATTTCAGGTAAAATTTTAGCACTGACTCTATTCATTTATCCAAAAGAAGGACAAGCACAACAATTAGGGAATTTCACAGTAATAGGGAAGCAAAGAAAAGTGGTTTAACAGAATCAGCAGGAACTTTCATTTTTCCAGCATTTTGCTTATTAAAAAAACCAAAAATATTAATCTACTTACTGACATATACCCAGTACAAAAACATGCTCTGTATTTTTTACATACTGTAAAATAAAAATGGCTCCACTTATCTTCGTTCTGCTTCATAGTAAGGCCTCTTAGGGAACAGTGTAGAACAACACACATTTTAAACCAGACTTTTTTTCTGTAGAAATCTACCTACCTGCTCACTTTTAAAATGGAGAGTATTCTATTAGTGTTAAATAATAGTGTTAAACCCAGATGCAAAATGTTCCTATGAGCAGTCCCTGCAACAGCAAGGAAAGCTGGAACACAATACAGCTGATCTAGCAAAAATGAGTAATTCTTATTCTGTCAAGAGTTGTCAAATGTGGAATGAAAAACTTCATATTTTTAAACATTAACACAATCTGAGCTTGTAGAAGCGATTAAGAGTGTTTTCCATTTGAAAAAAACTGTTACGTTGACAGTATTCATAGAATCGAATCACAGAACTATAGAAGCATAGAATCAAATTCTTCTTTATCAAATCGCTACATCAAGGGAACCTAACATAATGCAGTAACAGAATTAGAACTATAATCAGGATGTGGATATCTGGTGTCCAGAAAGGCTATGACATATATAAGCCATAATACAAATCAAGTAAGTAGATAACAAAACCAGGCATCGTTCTAATCCTGCAATTGAAATTTTACCATAGCTGTCAATTTACAAAAAAAAAGGGCATTTCAAACATCAAATTGTCATCTGAAAAAGAAAGTCATGAAGCATGCTTCCAACACAACAGGGACAAAGAAGTCTCGCAGGTAAATTACCTCATACTGTTCCAGTTTATATACAGAATATTAGATATTCCTTATTCTATTAAGGTAAGGCAGACAAGAAAGCAAGAAAAAAGAAAACAAATCTCTCCAATTTTTACACTCCAAGAAAGGGCACTTTTTTCCTTCCTTAATTACAGAAAACTACATTCCTCTGGCTCCCTCCAGCTGGAATTATGTTATGTACATCAATGGTTTGTGTATTTCTAATAGACCCATATCATACTGGCACTTAACACACTACTCTAAATCTCATATCTGCATTTATCCTAACTTCAGATAAAAAGTTCTTACTCTGTGGACAACAATTTGCAATGCTATTTATCTTCATGACAGATTGAAAAATTTGAGGTTTGTTAATCTTCATTCCAAATTCTTACACATTTATAACTAAATTAGTTTTATGAATTTGTGATACTCTTAAGAAAATTCAAATGCTTTTCTCAGATCCAGTATCAAAGAAATAAGAAATGTCTAATAAATGAAATACAGACTATGATGTGTAAGATACCTGATGTGTCTCCATATGCTCATAAACAGCCTTCCTAGAAATCTCTGACTGCAAATGCACTGTAGTCAGAAGTAAATTCTAACTATACAACTACCTGAAAATATTTGCCAAATACAATGAGTAACATGAAAATCAAACCTGGGATGACACAACTTTAATGCATTAGAGTCAAAATGCAAACAGAACTGAGGTTACTGATTAATTACCTATTTGGTAATTTTCAGCTATTATATACTCTGAGAAGTTATCACACCTCTCTGCATAGATGTTTTACCAAATATTCAGGGATGTATTACCAGAAATAAAAAATGCAAAAGTATGCAAGACAAATGGCTTCATTCCATTTTACCTTAGATAACATCATAGCTCAAAACTACAAGTAGATCTAATCAATCCTCTTTATGAAAAGCTATTTCAGAAGAAAGCAGAAGCAAGATAAAATGTCTAGAAAATGAAAAATGGTCAGGAGAACTGAATTGACTTGAAGAAGCAATTACTGAATGATTTTGGTAGAGGAAAAAGCTTTGGTTAATTTTGGCTTGTAAACCATAACAACAATATCTACTTGCTTACTGATTGTGATAAGAACAGCCCTTGTGCTCTTCAATGTAAAATGACCTCATTTAAATTAAACTGGTGCTGATAATTCTTGCCCAATGCTTTGTGCATAAATTCATTTGTGTCCTATACTAAGGCACATTTTATGAAGAGCATTACGTTGTATTTCTGTCTTTCTATTTTCTGTGGGAAGCCTAAAAGGAAATACTACTCTTATACAAACCAGAACTGAATAGACTCTCGGAACCTTTGCAGAATGCACTTTCAGGAGGCTTTATAAAGTTTCTTTGTATCCCTCCATTCTGCTGTAATTGCCCTTGGACACAATGAATATTTCCTATTCTGCACTATATTCAGTGGGTCCATATGGGCACACAAATAATACTCCTGGTTGCTCCTGCTGTACCAAGTAAGAAAATTCTAAGACTTCTCTGTTGTTGTAGGATGCAGACTGCACACCCCACAGTCACACCGTTTTTAGCACTGTGTGAAAGTGCATTTGCATCTTTTCACCATTTTCACCATGTTTTATCTTTTAAAACACTTCAGCCACATGCTCAGCCAAATATCCAAAGAGACCATCAACTCTGCAAGTTCTGTCCCAGCACAGAATGTACTGCCCACTGGTGATGGCAATAACATCTTCAATCTGTTAAAATATTACACAAAATTGTATCTGAAGAAAAACATTTTAAGATCTCATCCTCTCAAATGGCTGCAGAAATCAATAGTTCTCTAACCTCCACTCTCTTGGTTTAAAAAATAAGCAAATAAATTTAAACAAATTCAGTGACCTGTTATACTAATACACAATGTGTTAAAAAAACAGTATCATGACAAATTAGTAAGAAAAACAGTGAATATTCTGGAGAAAAATGAGCACTGAAAACTTCTCAAATGAATACAGACAATTCATGTATGTACTGAGATCAAGAAGCTATACGTAAAACCCCCAAACCTTACATTAACTTTCTCTCAAAAAATCCCCATTGGATGTGTGAAAAGTTTGATTAAAAAGAGCACAAACCCAAGAGAAATTTCAGCTTTTAAGGGGGTAACTGAAAAAATTTCCATATGCAGAAGAATGAAGCACTTTTCTTCCCCCCCTGGTGCTACTCTCTTGTACTAGTTAGTGAGGAAAACCAAAAATGAATGGGCCCAATTCTTTCTCCTGTAACCTAGTTACAGCAAGAAGTTACAGCAGAAGTTACAGCAGAAGTTGGTTAGTTTTGTATTGGTTGCAAAGATCACACTTGTAAAACAAACATGCTATTTCTTTGTTTGAAAAAAAGTATGAGACCATTTTAAGGAGTATTAAAAGGCAAAAGATTAAGGTTCAAATTTTTAGTTGAAATTCTACTTAGAAAAATGAAACATTTTCAATAAAACGTACCATTAAGAGGAAAAATGAAATCTTGCTGCTCATTAGCATAAAAGTTTCTCTTTTGAAAAGCTAATAACCAAAATTTTCATGTGAATAGAAATTATACAGAAAAACAAGAAGCAGTAAGAAATATCATGAAATCAGCAAGTGACAGATCTTAAAGCAGCTGCTAGTCCTTCTTGAATCTTGACTGTGATTGTTGATCAACTTTAAAGCTAAGGCATGCTATTTTCTGACAGTACATGGGGAGAATTAATATGCATTTGGTTCATGTACAGCCTTTGAGTTTACAAATTAAAGAGCACAAAAAATTAATCGTGAATCAGTTAAGAAGCCAAATATTTGAGTTAAAACATTTTAAACTTCTGTACAGTTTTATAATGATTTCCATGCTGTACACACAAACAAGAAAATTAAAGACTGTGTTATCTAACAGTAAAATGTATCAATACTGCTAAGGATAAGCCAGCTCCTAAATATTTACTTTGTTTGAAAAATATATTTACAGAACAACTAATGACAAAAATCAATGAAATGCAAATTGTTTTAAACTATTCAAGAAAAAAAAGCAATTAAATATTACGCCTATCTTAAACTACTTTTCAAACCTATTTTAAGTTCTGTTGTATTTTATATTACTTTGCACTGGACATTTCAATATTTTTAATTAAAATTCAACGTAAAAATAATGTAATCTAAAAAATTCTTAAATAATTTATAACATTTAATTTTTGTATAAACATATTTAATTTTAAGTTCTTTGCCCTAATCTGGTTAAGATTAAATACAGTATTTTTATATTTTTACAGCTTAATCTCCAGATATTCAGAAAATAAAGAATTACAACTATTCTTTGATAACACTGCCACCTAGTGCAAACTCTAAATTAGAATGAAGCATTTCTTTGAACTTGTTCATTCTGTAATTTAGTCTAAGGTGGAACTATACCGTGTCCAAATTACATCTTCAGTACTACTTAACTGAACATTGGAATAATAACATTTGTTCTCTTACCTGGAATGCCTGTTAAATATGCAGCTATACTAATTTTGAAAATATACTGTAAAATACTGTTATATAATACATTCACATCTAGTGTATACCAAAATGCTTTTGATAGCCAAAAAATAAGAGAATACAAAGCTAACATCCTACAAACAAACACATATGTTCCAAGAACTTTACATTAATGCAGACAATAAATTGAAATATTACTTGGTTAAATTTGATACCTAACAAGGAAAGGTGGAAAATATTTCAGTAAATTAAACCTAAGTACAACTGGAAAGCAGGAAGAAATGGAGAATTTCTAAGGTGGAAATGATATCTAAGAATCAGGTTGATAGTAGAAAATCATGTTTACTTATACAGAATTGGTCAATATACACTTCACAAATCCAGAGCTCTAGAGAAAATACCAGATTTACTTAATTCCACTCAGTTCTGTAGCTATGCTGCCATCTAGTGAAACAGGATATTTTTTCTCTTCTCTGCAAGACTTAAATTTCGTTCAAATGAAAAACAGTAAGTACATGTACCACAGCAAACACTGTTCACCTGTCAATACCTTATTTCCTCTGCTTCTTCTTCACCACTACATTTTTGTACCATGTGTTACAATGGGACTAATTTTGGCCGCTGGACAGTGAACATTTATTCACCTAACCTGAAATGCAAATGGGCCTACAGACTTCAGCGAGAAACCAAGAACTGCTCAGCACAGACCATAGTCCAGGATCAGGGAAAAGTTAGCTATTAGCAGATTTCAGACCATTACACAGATGAAGTACCAGATTCACAGCCAGTAATACAGATAAATATTACTCTGAGCCTTCAATTTAAATTACCTGTTGTGGTTGTTTTCTCATTACATGTAATTAGAATGATGGCTTAAAAAAAAACATTTAAAACTTTGTGAATTCCAGACACTAAAAAGCAAATTAAAAAAGTAAGTACACACTCACCTGGGAAAATATATTTGCAGTTGGAGCAACTCTGTTGTCCACAATACTATATAATATTGCTAACAATCTGTCCAGGGGAAATGGCTTTGGCCCAAGGAGGTGATTGCTGGTCTGCAACAGAAACAACACTTTTTAATCCAGTAGGTCTTTCCTGGAGTACCACATGATGTTATTCTCACCTTTTTGGCCTCTGGAGAGGCACTGTGATTCACAGTAGTCTTTCATACAGCCTACGTACATGTTATGGAAAACACTGAATACACACTTATTGATCAAGAAAAAGATACAGACAAAAAGATCTATTTAAACATGGCAACTGTTCAAACTGCACAATAAATAGGAACACTTTTGAGCTGTAACAGAGGATCTTATGCCAAATTTCCTGTCAGTAGATTTATACATTTACTTGTCTTATTTAATGACCTTGCCCAATCTAAGGAATAAAGGAGAGGCTGTTTTATGGCATTTAAAGAATCACAGAATGGCTTGTGTTGGTAGGGAGCTTAAAGATTTCTTCCAAGAAGGAGGACAAAACTGGACAGAGTATTCCACAGGCAACACAAAGAGTGCTGAGTGTAAGACTCAGAGTGCACATGCCTCCCACAGGTTTAGCTGACTAAAATAAAGAGTTCAGTTGGCTGAGCCCACGGTCAGCTTCTGGGCTGGTAAGAGCTGCTGTATAATGAGCTACCAGCCAGCTACAGACAACTGTGTTATCAGAACACAGCATATTTACTCAACTTCATATCTACAGAGCTCTTCTGCACCCTACATACCTCACACCCCAGCTGACAAGGATGGCCTTTTATGGCATTACAGATTATTGTATGTAGTAACATTGCATTCACTTGAATTCAAAGAAATACAGAGTCCTGATTGTTCAATGCTAAGCATTTTCAAAATAACCAATTCTACAAAAAGGAGATGTACAGTTTATAAGGCAGAACTGGGCAGTATTCCAACTCGGGCAGCATAGCTAGGACTACAGAGACTTATGACCCACACTTTCAAAAGTTCTTACAAGGGAAATACTTATTTTATTTTAAGTTTGTATTTAATTCTCTCTACTTTGACATCCAGTTGCCTTTTTTGTAGTGTACATTGATTTATTCTTACTAGAAGAGAAGCCAAGATTAAAGAGGATTTTCAAGGGAAAGTTTGTTTCAAAATGCTTCTGGGAAAGAACACCTCAAATATACCACCAGCACCTCTGTGGCATTATGTCATCAGCAAAACACAACCACTCATTTCTTCAGCAAAGCAAAAAAGTATTTCCAATACATGTTTTAACTTTTCAAATCCAGGAGATGTCCCCAAAGCTACCTCTTGGCTAACAAAGCAAGCAGTGTGAAGAACCATGGAAACACATAGTCAAGACTTTAGCATGGCATCCTTGGTCAGAATGCAGATGTGGTGTAAGTCATGAACCGTACAATCACCTGCCCTTCTGCTTCCACACATGCCAGTTCTGTAAAGCATATTCTTTACTGTCAACAAACAAACAGACTAATTAAAATTACTGGACTCCAAGCAGCTAGCAAATGCAGTTAGCACGGAGTAATCTCTGAAGCTCTGTTTAGTATATACAGTTACTTCAGAAATTTCTTGCTCTCTATTTAGACAGAATACTGTTCGGAACTTTCAAATTACCTAAAATAAATGCTTCCCTCTAGAAAAAGCAGAAGAGTTAATTCTAAGAGAATAAATTCTTGGAAGAATAACAATGGTTTAGAAATTCCTTCAAACATAACATGGCAAAGAATTAGAATTCTACAGATCTTCTGCAAGCAGATAAGGCAGAATGCTACACAGGATAGTATTTATAAAAATGCAAGGGACTCAACATCTCTCAAAAACAAAGATACCTTCCAGAGTCAGAAAACCTCGTCAAAATATTTAATAGCCATCAAATCAACTCTGTATGTCCTCTATTACCTTTCCACCTAGGCAATACATCCATTGTTCAAAAAGACTTTTCCTCAGTTGCCACTATGTGTGCTCATGCTTTTTATATGCAGTGCCATTTTCATGTTCCCTCTGTTTACCTGGCCTTTCACCACCCCACAACTGCAAGCAATGTATGTATTCACATTCCAAAATGTCACAAACAAGAATGAGAACCCCAAGTGTTCTTGAAAGAGTGAAAGCTTAACCCAAACTCAATTATCTGCACAGAAAGAAGAAACTCCTTAACCTCAACTGACTGAATTTTCAACCTTTTTAGCATGCACTTGAAGACTGAATGATACCTCTCCCTTTTTTTGTAATGCAGAAAGGATTTCCAAACTTGTCTGGTTGCTATACAAATGAAGCATGTTCAGCTGTAAGCTAAAAATTCTGATATGAAACAAATCCTAGACTGAAGTTGAAGCAGATATACAAGATAAACTCATTTCCAATAAGAAACACACCAACACATTTGATCTTCTGACAGACTGATACCTGAAAAAGTTCACTCCTGCAAAAATAGCTTCACCAAGATCTCTCACTTGTCACTAAACTGGAAAAGCATTGTTCCAGGACAACCATTCAAAGAAACCCAACAAATTCTGCTTTTATCAGCAACAGGGCAATTAATAGAATGATAAGTCAGTTTCTTCTCCTCATTCACAAGATTGATTTGTTCTAATTAAAAAAAACTCACAACCTCTGGACTGACAGTTAAGAATCACAAAACAGATTTTTAATCTTGCTGTACCTAAACTTTTAAGGAAGGATTTATTTCATCTAATGTCAGCTTCCTGCCAAGCAGGTACGGACAGCCAAACCAGTTTCCTCAGCTCCCATTAGAGCCAGTAGAAATGTAATCAATACAATTTTGGTGCAATTCATCTGCCTGAAGATAGAACCTACTTTAGTGTGAGCCAAATCACACCCTACACTCCAATGACTGCATCGACTGGCTCTGCACGGGCTATAAACTGGTTTAGATGCAGGCACCCACGAGAGTCAGGTGAATCTGATCTGTAAATCAGTCTTTAGACAAGCTTCTCTGAGCAAAGGTATATTGATATAAACTGTCACAACAACTGAAGCAAATGAGTCTATTTGTAACAATATATCTGTAATTCTTTATCCCTATATTTCAATTTACCTCACTATAGAATTCTTTCTATAAAAATTCTTTAAGGAATATAAAATTACTTTTTGAGAGAAATGCTGATACTTATGATGTCCTTTAACTAGCTTTATTAAACACCCTTTGTTGTACACAAAAATATGGCTTCAGGAGACAATTTTATGTTACAGTTTCAATAAAATAAAAATGTCTGTATCTCACAGAAATTTGTATCATACAAAACAAGTGCACCAAAAATTGTTATTTCTGCAATTCTGCTGTTTCTACAGTAATCAATGACAAAATGAAATACAAACCCACTAGTACAGTAGAAAGAAAATACTTGCTGCCAAGCTCAGCTTAGAAAGATAAAATACATACCTTCTCATGCTTCTTCATGAAGTTGGTCTTTCTAATTTTCCCATGATGCTGCAAAAAACAGACAAGAGCAATGATAATTAAAACAGTCAACAAAGAATGTATACACTACAAATGGTAGTATGTTATGCTAGGTTACTTCTTTACTACACTTCCAGTATTTGCCTTTGATGTTACTACCAATCATTCTTACTATAAGCCCTAAAATTACACTTGCCTTACTTCTTGCTTCACCTTGTCCCAAGTGGTGCAAAGCCAAAAAACAACATGCTAATATTTCCTGGTGACATGCATAAGTTTGTTTTTTTTTTAATCTACTTAGGAACTGATGAGAAGAGGTAGTAAAAATTTGGTTTTAATATGACTTCATGATTTCATCCTCCTCATATCCTCAATCATCAAATAAAAAAGACAGATCATGACTATCTTAATTTCTAAAATGTATCCATGTATAAAATCCACCAGAATTTTCACCTTTTATTGACCCTATTTTAGAATTTGGATGGTACACAAGTTGGCAGAATGACAACCAGGAATTTAATCAATACAATACAAAGATAGTTCAAGGTTCTTGAGATAAATGACAAAAGGAAGGAAGGAGGGGAGGAAGAAGGGGTACGGGTGGGTGTTGAAGAAACGAATATAATTTAAAGTTGAACCCTTTAAAAATTGTCTTAAGAAAGGAAGGACTATCGAAACAAAATAATCAAGTGCTCTTGGATCTCAACTGAAAATGTGAGGGCAAGACAAGGGCAGAAATATAGTAAACAGCACTACAAATGAATGGGGTAAAAAAGAAACAAAAAAACCCAAGAGAGACATGAAGGATGAGGTGTAACTAATGTAAAATTAGAGGAGAGATGTAATATTTTTTAAACATAGTTAAGTGCTATTTCTCAAAATATCACCTGATTAATTTTTCCACAGCCCTGAGAAGTATACCTTATAAGTATGCTCAATGAATCAGGGAAAAAAATAACTCAAATAAAGGAATTATTTTTCCATTATAATGTTTAAAATCTTGTACTTAGTATTTGTGCCCCTCAATACTCAGCCATGTCAAAATTATCTCAGTAAATGTGGCTTTTCTTTACTGACTTCTGAAGAGGTAAATATTAGACAGGGCTTAGGTTCACTTCACATGGTTTGTCTGGTTCAAAAAACCACTTAATTCAGTTAATACATATCACACACACTTAGAGACAGCAAAGTAATCATTTTATCATGCCTTTGGAAAAATGACTGCAGTGATAACCATGACCTTTCAGAGAGGAAAGTGATCAAGCCTGAGGTTACAGAGCATGCTTGGGATGGATCACAACAAACTGCATTAATACATTTTACAGGTTACGCTGGGATCTCCGTGTGGTATATACGGTGCCCTATTTCTGTGCAAGCACAAAAACCCATGAAATTAAGAGCTGATTTTCAATTAGCTTTTAATGCTATTTTCTATTAAAGATTTCATATATACTTCATATATATTGCTATTCTTTCTTGTTTTAAAGATTTCCTTCCAAACCAGCTTCATATTTTTCTCTCTATCTACTGCAAAGCTCTTGAATTTTCACATAACTAATAGCAGTGGTACCAATTATCACTTCCCTGCTCTGTCAAGCTGTTAGCATTCCAGGCTGCCCCAAACTGTGACTTTATTCTTAGCTGTAGTACAGCCTAGCATCTATAGAGTAGTGCAGATGAGCAGCTCAATTACCATCTTTTGTTTGCATCCCTTTTGCTTCTACTAGTCCTTAGTTAAATCCCTCCAGAAGATACTTTTCTGTGATCTACTCTGAATCTCATTACAAACCTGATAAAAGTTATATTCTATTTTCACTGTTCACATGACTCATAAAAATACTCAGCTTGAAACCCCCCCAAAAGTGTTGGTTTTGTTGGGCTTTGAGATGCAGTTATTTCTGAAGTTCAATTTTAGACCTGATGAAGGACTAACTGATATCACATGACATGCAGGAAAAATGGTGACTTCTGCTTCACCAGTTCTTGGGAAAAATATCTGATAGCATTGATAGAAATAGCTTCATGGTCCCTGCTTCAAAAACCTTAGAAATTCATGTTTATTGTATAAAAGTTTAGTACAGTTCATGTGCAAGAGTGGAAACTCACTCAGAAATACTAAAAAAGGAGAAAGGAAAAGAATTAAGTTGAAAAGGTTGCTCAGTGAACACAAGGAAGATGTGGCACATTTTGGTAACATGTGCTACAGACTTGACTCTTGCACGCTTTCCCATTTCTGTGTAGAAACACTTCTTCAGCAAATCTCTAACAAAGAAAATGCTCCAGCCAAGTGCAAAGAACAAGGCTTGCCCATAAAGAAAAGTTGCCTATCTACACTTACTACAAGTAAGGGTAGTAAGGATTACTACAAGTAACCCTCCATGCAGGAAAGGACTAAATAGAAGGGTGAAACACCTACAGCTTTCAGTAAGATCATACCAGAGTTTAAACTGAAAACGTACTAGCATATCATCATTGGAAACTGCAGTGACTTCTCAAAATGTGTATCTATGATTTTTTTTTTGAAGAGGGAAGAAAATAATATTTTTACAAATTTGTCCTGCCCTCATTTTCTTTAATTGGTTACACCTATCCATCATGAATACCATGCATTTATGTACACATGCATATATCAATAAATACTGTAATAGTTGGTAAAATGCATAAAAAGCCCAACTGCCCAATGGCTTTTCTGACATATGTCTTCCCACTTACATTTTGTCAAATTAATAACTCAAAATGAGGCAATAAGGCAGGCTTGAGGAGCTTGAAGATCTTGGGTCAGGAAGAGATGGATAACAACAACAGCACCACAGAACTTGTCTGCTGTATAACCACAACTTAGCCCAGAGGAAAAAAGAAGAAAAAAACAAAACCTCAACTTGTACATGGCAGGATCTTACAGAAAATGATATTTAGCCCAGGATTTTGGTAGTAATGATTAATACATCCATCCTGAAACATGCACTACTACCATTTCAACACAACACATACCAGCCAGTGTAACCACATCTTCTGCAAAAGCAACTGCTTATATGTTTCTGTTTCAGAAACTTAGAACTGTACAAATAACCTAGCAGTGCACTAAGTCATTTTACCTCATTAAAGGCCAAGGCAGCTGTGGTTTGTACCTTACTCTGGAAATTTAAGTGTGGCTTGTAACTAAGGACACTGCAGTCACTCCACTAAAATTTTTTCAAAACAAAACTGTATCAACTTAGAAAAGCAAAGCACAGTGCTCATGCTGTAACAGTGTTATGCATAATTTGACATGAAGAGGAAGTTTGGTTTATTAGACATTTATAATCACTAGGTGATCATTACCAATCACAGTGTGTGATCTACAGAAAAGCTACTCATCAAATCAAATGAAGCACACACAGAAACAGAGCTCAAAATGAATAGTTGAAGAGTTTTAAACTAGGAAATTCAGTATGCAGGAATCCAGTAAACAGCACTAAGAAGTTAATCTTGTTACCTTAAGAAAGAATCTCTTATCTGTCCGAACAGGATTGTAGGAAGCAAGGTAAGCAGCTATTAGAAGAAATTTGGAGTAATAAGGAAGCTCCACATGGGTGTGTGCAGAAAGTCCTATAAAATAAACAAACAGTTTATGAGTTAACCAAAACCCACATCTTCAAATTATACAACATCCACAAACTTCAAATTACACTTCCCACCATTATTTTTCTTTTCCTTCTCTCCTGCTCTAGTGCCATAACTAAATGAGTATGGCTGCTTTCTCAGCCCCATTATCACAGATACAAACTCAGGGAAGGGCCAAGAAGCACGGCACAAAGCTAAACAAAACTAGCATTCTGAAACCTTTTCAGACTCTCAGCAACTGCACATGAAGCATCAGAGATTCATAAATCTTCCTGAAAAAAAATATAAATAATTCCAGGCTGCTTTCATTTAAGGGATTTTTTCTGGCAAACAAGGCAGATGAAGAGAGCTATTTAAATACAATGGCAATTTTTTTCAAAACTCAACCTTTAGACTGCTCCAGACCGCCAAACAGCTTGTCCAGGAACAAAGCTGACAGGGTGAAGAAAGCAGCAGTGCTGCACTTCTGAAAAATAGTTCATCTGACAATTTTTAGCCTCTGTTCTATTTCCTTCAGAAAATGTTTTAAAAATTTTACACTTGATCCAGGTGCCTTTGCCTCCTTGTATACATGTATACTTAATTAAGATTAAATACACACATTAAAACCTACAAGAACTACAGTATAGTGAATATTTGCTTCCCCTCTTTTTTACTTTGTACTTTTTACCTTTACAGTCCCCTGCTCTTGTTTTACATGCTTATGCATAAGAATAGGATCATCAAACCATCCTTCATCAGCTGGCTAACTACAGAAACCATTAAAGGGTCTCTCTCATGCCCTCTTTGCTCAGAGTTTTTTACTTCAACAGTTTCTTGTTTCTTTTTCTGTGAAGCACCTGGACCCTTAAGCTTTAATTCACAAGTATCAGCAAATAAAGATCAAAGAATTAAACATGTTTAAAAGTTACGATTCAGGGTCCACAGTATAAGGAGAAGTATCCTAGATGACAGCTAGTCATGATTTCCTCTCATGTAAGCATAAAAGAATAGCAGTTTTAGTTTCATTTACAATCAAGAGATTCTCTTGTACTGCATGCTAATTATAAAATGCAACACCAAATAAACTCTTACATCTAGACAATTTAGTTTAATACAAAAACATCTGTTTTTTCTCCATTCTTCTGGTAAGCGAATATTGTATCACACACTGAACTATTTGATGATGTATACCTTTATTAGAGTTAGAATTTTATTTATTAGAATTTCTTTTTAAGCATGTTGCTTTCAAATGCTGTTTAACAACACGACATTTTTTCTTACTACATATACCTAAGAAAATGCATTTTAAATGAAGTCTCCCTTCTTGGGGTCATCAGGCAAAATATTTCATGATCATCTGGGAGGCAGTTTAATAAAAACACTTTGAATCAAACTCCTTTGGTCAAAAATGTTGAAAATTCACCAATCATAAACCAAATATAGGAAACAGTCTGATGATTACATTTATCTAAAGAAATTATTTGTCATGATAAATAGTACAAAAAAGTGTTCCCAAACTACAAACTGGTCAAAAGACCATGCCCAAGTGACATCACCAGGAAAATATTTTAGTATTCCTTCCTAAATTGTAAATGAACGCTGACAAATATATTGAGATTCCACTTTCCAGCCTGTCTAAAGTATAAAATCAACAAAGCTCTACTCGTTCAAGGAAAGAACAGAGAGAACACTTGCAGTTCTGACATTTCTGTTTGCCAAGAAATCTGGACACAGGACAGGTGTTTCGTTTAGGAATGTGCTATTCCAGTGCAATGCACCAGGTGTAACATTCTCTTCTCCCCACGCGGACAATTCTGCCAGTTGGCACGCAGAGGTTTGACCATAAGGGGTCAGGCCACTCCTCACCCCTTCTTACGTAAGAAATACTGATGTAAAGAAGGCTGCTTTTACCTGCAAAGGGTATTAGGAAAGGTTACTCCCAGTATATATGATAGGGGAAAAATAGTCCTTTGTAGAACACCTTCTCAAAAAACCCTGATTATCCTGAACTGTAACCAAATACTAACAGGTAGCCTTGTCTGTGTAGTTTCACTCATGTGTTCTCAGATGACAATGACCAAGTCAAACCGAAAAGCACATCACAAGCCCCTACACAGTTACTGTGTTTGATACCTTTCAATTGCCCAGGCTCTCCACCATCATGCTGCAAACGCTCCCACTGTGAGCTGAAAGACAGATAATGCAAATACATAACAATGAAGTATTTGTTAGTCTTTTAGAGAAAATGACCTGCTTGGTTTATGTATATCTTAATTTTGTGACACTGGCTAGGATGCAGTTAGTGAAAGAATAATTAAAAATAGAAGGTCTTACTATCTTGCACGTAAATTTTAATAATCTGCAGACTATGTATTTGAAAAAAAAAAAAGTAAAAAATAATGTTAGATTAAGGCATAAAAGACCTAATTGTAAAATACCTATTTCTTCCCATCCAATCACCATGAGTAAGCAAATATCCACAGCGTTCCAAGTTTCAAGAATAATGCAGAATTGGATAAAAAGTTTTGATACAGAAGTTTTGAACACTGACAGTTTTGATTCTTTTTAATCTGCTTCTTAATTGTTTATGTTTGTGAGAAAAACACTATAATTACTTCATAATGTAATTTTGAAGTCAATGGAAGTCATCAAGATGGATTACTCTGTCAGTGAAAAATGCCCCCAAGTAGTTTGGTGGTTTCCTAAACAATAGCAAAAAATTCACTTTAAGATTTCCCTTAAGGAATGACATTGCTAGAAATTTCAAATTTTGGGTCATTTTGTATACCACAAGGGGATTAAAAAAAGATAGGTTTGTTAAAGCAACTGTTTTGGCTTGTTTTTTAAAGCTCTTCATGAACAGGGCTTATCAGCCATAAGCCATAAAACTTATGAAAACAGTGTAATGAGAGCCCATGTAATACTTAAATTACAATGAATGACAAACCAACTCATCAATGAGTTAAGGTTTTATCCAATGTCTATTTTACAGGCAGAAAAAAAAGGTTCATTTTCATTTCAGTTCAGGTAGCACAAAGCTGATAGCAAAGTTCTGTTGCTATAAATTACATGGTCAAGAAAAATCCAGAGTAATCATAGTTCTGTGGCCAGAAAAACTGATAAAGTGATTTTAATTCCTCAAGCCTTTACTGGTACACGGAAGTAAATCCTAGAACTGTTAGACAGAAAGCTGAAATTTCTAATAAAAATCAAGTCAAGCTCAAATTTATAATCGAAGGAAACAGTAGAGGGAAATTACTTATTTGGAAACAATTCACAAGCTATTTTGTATCATAATCTTTTATTATAACCTAATTAGAGTAGGCAATTACACAATATAAAAAGTCAGGACGATCCCGAGTGGACTGTGTAATGAAGATCAATATTGAATATAAATCAATATTTGAGCCAAACAGAAAAATGCTGCATTGTACAGTGAAGCCTAGCTTGTACAAAGAAAAATCAATTTTCTTTTTGAAGGAATGATCACATCTCTAAAACATTAGCAAAGACTTCTACTACACAGTCAGGTTGTGACCAGAATACCCTACGGCCTCAATGACATTCAAAGGAAAGAACTCAGTATGTTTTTATCAAGATAAAGAAATCAAGCTATACTGAATGATCTCTCTTTACATGGTGTAACAACAGAATCACTCATCTTAAAGGTGGAGAGAACATTAAACCTAAGCCAATTATTACCACTGTGAATGAACACCACGATCCTTTTTTCTAGCAGTCTGGCAGCTTACAAAATAAACAAGGAATCTAAAACAATACCACGAGAAACAGCCATTAACAGGACACAAGATTTTAATGCTGTCAAAAATGGCAATTCCACACAAGAAAAAGTTTGCCCTTGGAAAAGAAAATAAGGGGTCAGAAAGCACAGTCAGCAAACAAACCTAGCTCTATCAAAAAAGCTAAGAAACAGATACTCAAAATCTGTAATGCCTCAAGAATTTTGAGGTTTGCACACATCCTTGGTACAGTGAGGATCTGCCGAGCTAACAAACACGGCAAAGTGTGTTTTAAACTGTGTCTGTATATTCTGGTGATGGATTCCCATGCTTGGTAGTTTCATACATTACAGAAAACGGATCTAGCATCAGTGAAAAGGAGAACAAAACCTGCTGCCACTGCTTTACTTATTGAATCCATTATATGCTACAAATACCATTTTGTTTAAATTTCCTCCTAAGATATGCTATTTCTAACAGTGTATGGCAAGAAAGAAATGCACATTAAAGAAAAAAGATTACATCTAGCAAAAAAGAAACACTAGCCATGAAACACAGTGAGAGGAAGGTTGTTAAAAACAGCAACCTCAACAAAGCAAACAAGCCCATGCCCTCCAAATTACCTGGATATTTCCCGGAGATAAACAGTCTGCATTGCCTTCTTCAAATGAGGTTCAATATTTTTCCAGAGTTTGCGGGTGTCGCGTTCATTTGCTGCACCAAGCCAGAATCACCTCTGTTAAACATTTAACTCATACAACACTAAAACTCATCCCTGACACCTGAACAGTCACAGGCATGACACAGTGTAACACCTGACTCTGACATGCTGCTTTAGGATCATGCACCACCACCATCCATCCCGCAAGCACATGCTGCCACACAAGGCTGTTTCTCTACGACTCTTCTGAGATAATCTGTGTCAGTTTGACAGAACCTCTCCTCTTAGTTTCTGTCTTCTCTTAGCCTTGACAGAGAAATAACTTATCCCATTATTTAGTAGAAATCCTGATGGCTGAGTGAGGAGAAAGATTTATCGGAGGGAAGAAAATTTTCAGGGTATTTCCATCTTTGTTTCCTAAAAAACCACCACCAAATACCAAGTACTGCTTCTGCTGCAAGTGCTAATGACTGGGACAAGCAATGCTGTTGTGACCTGAGAAGCACTGTGTCACCACACCGCAAGGATCAAAGCAAAGTCTTTACCAAAAGCCACTGAACAGCACCTGCTCTCTCACACATCCACTCAAATTAAGGACACAGCCTTACCTTCCCCTCTGACCACTGGTTCACAGTATTTAGCAAAATTGAGTGCTGCCTACAGAAAGCAAAAAATAGAACGTATTAAAGTACTATCTATCTGAGCCAGATACAGAGTATAATTAGCAGGGTAATTCATTCCTTTGCAAAACCAACAAATTCTTTTTCAGTCAATAACTATGCCACTTGCTTACAAACACTATACTGTAAAACATGGCAACATTTCTGTACCATAAAATACAAACAGAAGTAATCTATCGCAGGTTACATGGCTTTGAGCTCAGCAAGATCTGTTTACTGTACTCGGAGGGTTGCATTTTTTTAAACTAACATAATAATTTGTCATTATAAATGCAATAAAAATGTTTTTATGAACTCTTCTTACTCCCTTCATTTTCAGATAAAACTTTCCATTCCAGGAGAAGTTCAGCACATTTAAACACAAGCAGAAATTATTTATTTTAAAAAATCAACCAATCACAAAAAAAAACTGGTAACATATTCCATATGCAAATGAACTCCTTTTGCCTAAAGTAAGATTAAGAGATTTTTGACAACACTATAATCTAGACTTTCTTCTTAAATGTTTAAATCAATATCACACAGAATTTTGTAAAATACCAATCCTCAGATTTCATTCTTTTTGTACTACTGCACTTTAATAAATCTCTGTGCTAATATACAAAACTTAATGCAGTAACTTCCATATATAAATCTAATAAAATTCCAGAATGCATTATTAATAATCACACATAATAGCATACACATTTAGAGTCTATATTAGACACTAAGGAGTTCAGAAGCCTGCATTCAGTTTTTTGTGTCTGTCGCTATCTTCTGTGGAAGAGACTTGTCAACCACATAAAGAATTTAGGGTCCAGTCACATAAGTATTTTCATAGTGTTGCACAAGGAAACAGTGCATCTAAAGCTAATGAAATTCTCATAAGCAGAGCCACTCAAGTACCTGTCTGCAAGAACTGTGACCCTAGTTTCTATTTCTGTCTCCAGTAATCTCATTTAAATATAAAACCTGTACGGTTAACAGACAAGTTCAGCTGAAATTTAGCAACATGTTCCTGAGGGAAACACAGGCAGAACATTCAGATCATCTCTCGAGCACCGATTTGTTTGCTGATCACGTCAAACTTGTAAAATTTCCTTGTACACAGTATAGTTATTTAAATAATAATTGGATAAGATAATGTTTGTTATTCTTATTAAGCTTTTCTTATGCAAAGGTCACCATCAAGTAATTTAATTTTCTTCTGTCAAGTTTGTTTACTATTACATTATATGGTTAAAATGCCTTTTTCCAAATACTTTCAATGCATTACCAGAAAATACATAGCACTGGAAACCCTTTACAGCCACCAATACAACTGCAACCTTTGTTATGGATTTTTAGGGCAATTGCATTTTAAGCTAACACATTCTTAAGAGGGCAAATTTACACTAGATATAAGGAAAGCTTTTTTACTATGAAGGTGGTGAGACACAACCAGGCTGCCAGAGAAACTGTGGATGCCCCATCCCTGGAAGTGTTGAAGGCCAAGCTGGATGAGGTTTTGAGCAGCCTGGTCTAGTGGAGGGTGTCCCTACCCATGGCAAGAGAGTTGGAACTAGATCTTTAAGGTCCCTTCCAACCCAAAACATCCTATATTCTCTGATTTTCTCTTGGTCCATATTCAACAATAAATCTTGACTTTCAGAGCAACAATAAATCCAGACTTCCATTTGGCAAAACACATCCCAAAACAAAACAGCAACTCTAAAGAAGCTCATCTCACCAGATGCCGAAGTTCTTTCAGGTCCCTACAGACCATGTAGAAGACACCAAGCAAAATATTGATATACGCAGAGTAGAAATCTGCAGAATATTCTGGGGGATGATTCTGAGACAAGATCTTCTGCAGATGTCCTGTTTAAACAAAAATAAATGTTGCTTGTTTAAAGCCAACTTAATAAATTGACCACATTTGTGGAAAAACAAACAATACCCATCACTAAAAAAAACCCCAAGAAAATCCACCAACACCTACACTGATTTAAAGAACTAGCAAATGTAATGGAATCAAAACATTACTTTGAGATGTTCTGGCAGGTGGAAAAAGACAAGACCTTTAGAGGTTGTGTGAACATAGGCTTTTACATTCCAGTAGTTATTACATATTCTGGGTTCTGTAAAAGGCACACTGATAAACATGCAAAAAACTTTTGAAAGGCCTTTTGGCAAAATGTTATACAATCCCCAAAAAGCAGATTAAAAAATTAGTTTACCTATGCTGTAATCAGGAAAATACATGGTGAATGGCTCAAGGCACCCAACGTTTGGACAGAACAGTTCCCACACTATTTCACTGAGCAGGACAACTGTCACATTCCTGTCAGTCTACACAGGGAAGAGAAAAAACTGAATGAGAGAGCAACAGGCAGAGAAATAACAAAATAACAGTGCATGTTAGAGCATCAGTGAGAAAAATTATTATTGTGACTTTTCTGTTTCACAAAAATCATTGAATTTGCAGTTTATTACTATGCTAGTAATTTGTATTAAAGCTTCAGCTGGCCTAATCAAGCAGCTCATACATTTGCAAATCTTCATAATGATATATTTCTCTCCAACCCTTGCCATTTCACTGACATGTAAGTTTTGTGAGGTGATACACAATACCAAATAGATTCCACCCCAAAATTAAGAGAACATTTTACTTTAGTAATTAAACATAGACTTTCAGAGCAAACAGGAAAAGTTAAAATGCAAAAAGAAATCTCAGCACTTCTGGAACCAATCTATCTTGTACTTTATTTTAAAGGCTATCTGGTCTTTGAAAACAAACACACACATCCCAAACCAAACCTGTTTGCTCTCCCAACTGTTTAACTAGTTACCAACAATGGGGCTGTTCATAGTAACATATCCTTTTTAACCAAGTTTTTATTGACAAAATACCTGCCTCAGTTTGGATGTTTTGGTCAATAAGTAACAAAATGCTTCATACTACAAACAATATTTCTTATTTTGGTCCCCCTTAAAAATATTAGCTACTTAATATGAAGCTAAAACTATCTGTGAAGATAATGTGTCATTCTCCCTCTTTGCAAGGTTTTTGCAACCATACCAAAAATTCTGCATAACAAAAGATGCTTTAAAATATAGTTCTTCAAGAAAGACATTTGAAAACTATTGAGGCACCTCCATAAAACAAAAGGAAGGAACCTGACTGAATTGAAAGTGCTGTGAATATGAGCTGTGAATGACTTGCAAGAAGTTTAAATACTATTCCCTTCCCTGAAATTTAGTGAGAATCTTCTTTTTTTAACTCACTTTTCACATTTCTTGGTGAAGTGGCACCCACCCATATTCTTTACCGTTTCTTCTTCCTTTTTTTTAATGGAACATAAATATTTTTTTCCCTTTCAACAAGAAAGTATCTTTCTGCATTTCTTTCAGTTGGTTTCCTCTCCCAAAACTCCTAATGTTTCAGCTGACAGAAGTACTAAGATCTGTTCAGTTCACTTCCTGACTGATCATCCAATATGAAGAACTTCAGTACTTGCCACCACAATCCTCAGAGAAATCAAGCATCCAATGACCTATTCTTCAGCAGCAACCCTCCAGACCCATGATAACCTTCACTACTACTGGAGTTTCTGGTCTGCTTTCACTCCAGGAAAGGAAGAGATGCAGTAGATTTGCACCTACAACATTGCTCTGCAACATTGGCTGCAAAACTGTTTTAGAAAGCCTCAGTCCAGAATCCAGAATTCAGGCAACTGGAATATCAGCATCCACGAAAACAGACAAACTTATTTGGAGGTTACTTTTGAATTTGGAAGTGTTCCTCTGAAATATTTAAGTCTTAGTCTATGGGGTTTTGATCCCTGAACAGCAATTATAAACCCAAGTTTGCATCCTTTCTCTGCAGAAGAGGTTGTTTCTGCTTCAGGAGCAGCACAGTCCAGAACACGGGCAGAACAGACAAAAAGAAACAGAAAATACACCAGCTGTCAGGATTAAGAACACAGCTGTGAATCAGTCTTCATTCAGTACAGAAATCAACGTGACCAGGAGATTAAGAGCACCACATAAAAGCTTTGAGATAACAAGTATAATTTCAGCTATTTACATCTTCAGACATTTCAAAGTACCAGCAACTTCTGGTTTTGTCTTCAGTTTCTTTTCGGAGAATGTACTATTTTTCCTTATTGCAAGGCAAAAGCTTTGATGCTTCAGAAGTGAGAAAGGAAAGCACACAGTGGTTTACTCCAACCAGAAATTTACCGCAGCACTGTTCCAGGAAAAGTGTGAGAAAACTCTCTAGCAAGTCAAAGCACATTCACAGCTGCTGAGCTGTGCAGTTCCAGCCAAATCAAATAGCTGGTAGTCTCCTGAAAATCTCATTCTTAAAAAGACAAATAATTTAGAAAAGACAGCAATATATCTGACACAAGCCTCAAAAGAATCTACAATGCATCAGATATTGTAAATAAGATACCATTAACCACAATTAAAAAAAAAATTGAAGAGTCTAATAAAAATCTCCCAATGTTTAAATTCTAGTTTGGTTTCTAGTTTTGACCACTGTTTCGGGGGAGTGAGGGTTAATTTTGCAACTTTTCTCATCTAAAGAATCACTTATCTTGATCTGTAAGCCTGGATGTACAGGTACCACATGTTCAGTTACTTTTAATATGCAGGACACATACGATAATTTCTTTCCAGACACTTACCAACTCTTGAAGCCTAAGAAATGCTGGCAGGATGTTTGCTTCCATTTCCCTCAGCTGTTCTGCTCTATCTAGAACCTTTTAACAAAACAATGGTATTATATAGACAAAGCCAACTTCCACTTTCACATGGACTTAAAATTAATTCTTAGCTGCTGGGAACTGAATTGGAGAGATTATTGCTTCCAATGTGCTTCCAGGAAGCCCAAGCAGCTCTACATCTAAAAAAACATACAATCCCTAGACAAGCAACATTCTCATGCCTTATGGCAGGTAGAATTATTATTCAAGTCCAGTTACAAATATCATGACGAATATCATGAATATCAGTCATGATATCCTTAACAACCACTGAAACCTCCATTTTTTTCCAAAAATTCTTCTTATATTTCTAAAGTACATGTAGTACAGTAGCACTGTAACTACATGCCTACTTCTAGGAGAGTTATCTTCTCCCACTATGAAATTATTTTTCAGAAACAAACAAGAGCTGATATTTTAAAAAAATTAGCTATCATCTGGAATTCACTGAACTGAATTTTGAGAGAAACTTTTCTTGCCATAGTTTGCAGCCTAGAAATTTAAAGGATTTATTGTATGCAAACTCCACATAGCAGTAACAGATACATAGCATATGTACAGCTTAAACAAGAAACATATTAAGCAAATAACATTTTGCAGTCTGAAGAATTAAAACAGAAGCATGAAGACATGCATGGTTATCCTTTGGTAAAAAAGTGTGTATTCCCAGTACACCTAAAATCTTGAATAGGATGAAAAAGAGAATAGAAACACATTTCTTTTGCGGCTTATTTACCACTTGCAATATAAATCTAAACTGTGAAGTTCATGATGTCTTTGGAATTATTGCTGTTGAGACAAAAACTATAGGTCCCTAGAAAATTATATTTTCTATCCTATTACATATCTTCTCTCCACCAAAATCTTACGACATCAAGCATTTCTGTTGCCCACAGTAAGGAAAAGAATTTTATGTGGACAACCAAACATTTTCTGAAAATATTGTTTTAGAATCCCACCAAACCTGAAAGAACTATTTCTGCATCAATATCTCACACTTCTTGGGAATTTATTTAAAACTACAACATACGATTTTATATTGGTATCTGCATTTGGTTCATGTAATAAATTACTTCAGGAATGAAGATTGCTTTACACTACAGACCAAAGAGAGGCTACATATTTTTACTAATAAAACATTGCTTATTGGGCCCAGTGACATGCAGCTCCCAAACACAAAGCTTTAAGGTCTTGACCTGAGTAGATCACACTTTTTAGTTAAATGGGAAACAAACTACAGTTCCTACTTACAGCAGAAAAAATACACTGTGACCCTGGCTTGTGGAAAATGTCAAGCGGTTCACAGAAACAGCCTTCCCCCAGGTCTATAAATCTATGTCTTATTCTTTAGTGTCCATGTAGACTTGTCACTCTTCAATTTTTTAAAAAAGCCTATACTTTCTAAAACTGGCTGCTCACTTACATTAAAAAAGTAGCTTGATACTTCTGTAAAGTGCTAAATATTGTAAATGTATGAATGACTACAAGTTATATCTGCCCCAATTTTTCAGGTAGTTAAAACGAATAAATTCATTTTTCATAAGTAATCACAAGCATTCAGCACCTATGCTTGGGTTAAGAGAAACATTTAGAATCCTTTGCTTGAAAGTAAACATTTATCTTAATTTACTCTGAGTTAATTGAGCTGAAATATTGCATTATTTACTACTGAAATGAAATAGAATAAGTTAGCATTGCCAGTTTATGTTAACAGCATGCTGGTCTTCCATCAGTCTCAATTTAACCCACTCTACAATAAATCCAGATGACATAGGTTAATAAACATGAATTGATTTCTCCCATTCCTGTCTGTTCCCATGCAGAATGTAACTAAAATACTAATTTAATACTTAATTCTTCATATGCAGCAACTATTTTCATGATACAATTGAACCTTTGTAGTTACTTAATGCTTTATTTTCTATAACCATTGTTCATGAACTTTCTAATTTTCTGAGTGATGCCAATTTTCATAGAATACATGAAGAATTCTTTACTGCAGTAGAATAGTTTTTAATCCAAATACTAATCTGAAAGTAAAATTTTACCGTAAGAAGTATTTTGTGAAATTCACTGAAGGTTATTAGAGAGATAAATTTTGTGTTTATGGAATTGCTGAAGAATGTCAATACACTTTTGTGACAGTGAGCTACTCGTCTATTTATAACTTTTTATCTGTTTTAAGTGTTGGTACATTGTTTTCTTCATTCTATTTTTAAGACGTATGTCAAATTTATTAACCTTGTGACCTGTAGGAAACTACAAGACAGTAGTTTCCACTAAACATAATATGAAGTTATTTAACTCAGTGGCTAAGTATTTTTAAATGGAAATAAAACTTATTTAACTATAACCTGTGAAACAGAATGAAGAATGTTCAGTATAATTACGAACTTCTTGTTTGACTGCAAAAAACCCCCAAAGCAGTATGGGCACATTGAGAGCTTAATGACCCTAGGTAATCACTCTGCATATTTCTCAGAGCAATCAATCTTAACCACGATCTCGTTTTCTTAAATAATCAATTTCAACTCTTTTAAAAAACCCTGAATTCCTACTGCTGGCCTGAAATTTCGGTCTGTATATTTTGCAGGTCCACTATATATATAGACATTTACACATCACTAATATTACAGCCTTCGTATTGTCCTTTCATCAGACCTCTTGTATGACTGAAATTTGTTTCCATGTTCATCTCTCAGCACGATAAATGCTGTTATAGATGTCTGCAAATTTTGACTCCTTTATGTAGTTAAGATTATCACAGTAAAAAAACCCCAAAGACCTAAACCAAATCCTAGTGTTCTAGTACTACACTGATTCAATCATTCCTGCAGCCTAAATTCTGATTATTTTTCTTGCAATCTGCTGTTTATTCCACTTGAGCATATCACCAATTTTTTCATTGCAGACTTTTTTTTCCATCTTAATTTTAAAACTACAGGTCCTGTCTCTGAGGGCCACAAGTGTAACTGAAGATGTAAGATCTCAAAAACACGTTTACAGAGGAAGTTATGCATTTTAGTTCCTTAATATTATCCTTAAACTCTAGTCTAGCCAACCAAGCCTTGTCAACTGTATACTCCATATTCCCTTCTGCCCTATTCCCCACCTCTGCTTTCTCATTTGTGAAGCTATTTTCACAAGGAAACAGATAAGCATGACTTACTAATAATAAAACAAATACAGGCTCTCCATATTTAAAGACTTTGTAACGCTATTACAAGAGCATCTGTCTTACCAGAGATTATGGAGTTGTGCAGATAAGCAATGTCTTAAAAACAGGGTTGCTAGAAAATTATGGTTTTTTGCCTTAGGTAGGAGGTTTGACTACTGGTACTATTTTGTAGGTTAGGTTTGATGCTCCAATTTAAATGCATGGTATAATTATGCTCATTATTAGTTATACTATACAGTTTTTGTGTAGAAAAAATTTTAAAACCAGGAAAAATAGAGAACCTCACCTAAAGCCTGTAAACCAACAGAAACAATGTGTCAGCAGGTTCTGAATGAGGTCAAGAGCAAAATCTTGTGCAAACTGCTCTATAAGGCACACATTTCACATATAAATTATCAATAGCAATTACTTACACCTTCTTAGTAAGAATGGCACTGGACATTAAAATGAAATTACTTACAATGTATAATGTTTGATCTTGAAGCTCCCGACGTGCCACAGCTTGTTTAAACAGACGAACAAAGTCATTCAAACTATCACAATGCACAGGACCGGTCTGTTCTGTGGCAGAAGAGCTTTGCAACTGGATGAGAATTTCTTCTAGAAGAAGCCGTGATGTAAAGTATTCCACACAGTTCACAAACACATGAGGAAGCTGAAGAGAACAAGAAAAATGATACAACTGAATTTGGCTTTTTCAGTGTAAATACTCCAGAAATAGTTTTCTCTTCCATATGAGAGAACCAAAGAAACCATACCCTGCCAACAGAATATAGAGCAAAACAAAAAGAAACCTGTTAAAAAAAAAAGGATCAATTATCTACCTAGTCAAAATATTATGTATCACAAACTGAAGAGAGAGCTGATGAACGTTCAAATGGAACAGGGTACCTTCTAATTATGTTTAAAAACTGAAACACAATGTATCTTTTAACTATGTTGAAAAATTGTGAGCAATATATAAAAAGAAAACCAAATAGCATTTAGTTCAAAGAAATTTAGACAATTTCAAGACATTACAGTATCATAAAATGGCTTATTACAAATTACAGTGTCTAGAAAACACAGACATCTCAAACTTACATTACAAAGAAAGTAATCCAGGAGCACACTCCCCAGAATTACTCTGAATGTTTTTGGCATTCAATGCACACAAATGATAAAGTGTAAGCTTCTATATCAGACTCATGTGATCAGCATGATTGTGAAGAATATTTTTAGAAAACCAGATCTTTTCAGAGCAAAGATTGAGTGAAAAAACCAGAGTATGAGATACATTATCAGTATCAATTTAGTAATATTGAAAATCTACGGTCATTTGTCTTTAAATAGAAGACACTATAACCTACAAAATATTACCAGTAGTCAAACCTACCTAAGGCAAAAAAAGATAATTTTCTAGCAACCCTATTTTTAAGACATAGCTTATCTGCACAACTCCATAATCTCTGGTAAGGCAGATGCTCTTCTTCACACTTAACATTAAAACCTCTGGAAAACATTAGTCACTGGGATGGAGGAATGTGTTTGTCTATAACCAAAAAAAAAAAAAAAAAAAATCCAAGTACTTCATTCCAGTTTTTCTACTTAAAATACAATATATGGCATATGATTCAGCAGATGTGGGGAAGTGTGGGTACATGCTGGCAATCCACTCACACAGCATGTAATAAAAAGCTTTTATATGATTTTGAACACCATTAAAAGGAAAGGGCTACATTACCAAAAGCAGCTATTCAAAGTGCTTCACCTCCTTAGCAGAAGGAAAGCCAAGTGCCTCGGATGTGATTCACACCTGTACATTACACAGGAGACACCCATACATGGCACAAGGAAGTTCTGTAGAGAGAGCTGCTGCTTAGAACCAGCTGCTTTCCAGGGTCTGGCCACCTCTTTGGATTTGGTGCAAGAGGTCAGCACAGTGCTGTGAGCAAGGCACGAAAAGGCTACTTCATGGAAGAGGATCATAAACCCCTGCCTTCTACTCTTCTCTCGCTGCAGAATTTTTAGTGAAGGGGTTTCTGTATAAAACCCAGTCCTGCAGGTAAGTGATAAGTTCACTGTGGACAAGCCGAAAGTATCATGGCTATAGAAACACACAAGTGGAAATTTATGGTTCAGGCATGAAGTGGGCACGTCATTGGATTTAAATCCCTGAATTTCATGAGTGACAAAAACAGAGATATTAACAGATCTAGATGAAAATTTCTGTAATGACACCTTTCAACTTAGGAGGACTTTAAAACATGTTTTGGGAAAAATTAAAACAAGGAGTCAATGGAGCTACTTCAGGCTAAGTCATGGATTCAAGCTGAACAATATTTGCCTCCTTTTTTATCTTTTTTATACTTTCTTTAAAAAGTTACTATGATTTATACTGTATCTCAGTATGTACAACTTCATTTTATTCTAAGTGCACTAGTGAGAAAAGTGATGCATTCACAACACACTAAGTGGAGGAGAAGAATCAGGAAGGCAGAAATGGTTGAGGAAACAAACCATTTTGAGAAAGTAGAGGCTGTTTTGAGGAACCATGGTTACAAATTGTAAATTCAATATCCATTATGACCATTCTTACCTGTAAGGTAGTTAGAAGAGTTTGCATCACATAAGTCTTTCCACTAGATGTATGTCCATAGATAAAGATGGATGGAAAACTAAAATGCTGACGCTAAGGGGAGAAAAAAAAAGTTGTTGCTGTTTCAATTCCTCTTCTTTTTCATTCAACAGATGAAAAATTTATCAATGAACTTTCCCTCTTAAAGAAAAGTTATCTTCTAAATTGAGGCATTAAATATAAAATACACCATTATTATAGAATCAACATGATCAAGTTCTATGTTTCCTCTTCACTGAAACGATGGGAGGGTAAGTTGCAAGAATCAAGTATCACATAACTGCCAGTGAAACTGCTATAACTAACAATAAAAACACACACACCGAGAAGAGCAGTGGGCTTTTAATTTTAAATTTAGTTAACTAACTGAAACAAAATCTTGGCAAGCCCAAATTGCAAGCCATACATTGCCCTAGCTTCCACAAACACTACAAATTGCCTTTTTCATTAGCACCGAACAGAAAAGAATTAAATGGTATGAAGGAGGAGATGGTAAAGCTTACTCTTCTCTCACAAGGCAATATTTGATGTATCTATTTATTTAATGGTCCTGATGCTGTTAATTTCATGTAATTTTTTTTAAGATGCAGAGAAAATAACTGAACTGTTCCTTTTTTCCATTCTGAACAAGTATTTATTTTTGTGGTTTCATTTCTAAGAATTTTGTATATTGACTTAAAAATGAATACAAAAATAAAATTGACACTTTTTATGAAAAACAATATTCAATTTATCCAAGATGAAACACTCTTGTGCAAGACATGCAGGTTAGAGGATCTGTACGTTTATCAAGAATTTAAGTATCTATTTTTAAGAAGAATTGTTGCCATTATGCTTGTAACATATACATAAAACTTGAATGCTGTAATTTGATGTTGTTATTATTTTTATCCATAGTTAAAGACAGAAAACAGATACTAATTTCCATTTTGTTACTGAATGTAAGCAGACATATCAATTGCTTATAAGTCTGCAGATAAAAATCCCCATTACTTTTTACCACAGCTTTGTGAAGCAGTAACAAAATCAACTAAGAAGACAGTGATTTCTGACTCTTATGACCAGCCTCACAACTACTAAGAATCAGAACAATTTAATTTACTTAGAATTCAGGCACTCAGATATTACATTAACACGTCAAAACCAAACAGAATTTCTACACTGACACTGAAAAAAAATTACCCCAGAACTTTAGGTCCAGAAAGAAGAGACTTACTCCCTGGTACTAACCGGCAAAGACAGAACAGAGTTGTGGCAAAATCTGGCTTCAGAGAGAGCAAGGCACAAATACCTTTAAGATTGTTTAGGTCCTTCCAGCTGCAAGACAGCTTTCAACCTTCCAACGTACTAGAACCTACTGCCAAACACTAATGTGAAAGATGGGTAACAAAAAATAAAACCTCAAGAAAGAGGCAACCAAAGCATGTTCATAATGACATCACAAAAACACCCTAAATTTATATTCTTCCCTCTGAGACAGCAAAATGTCTTTGTTCTATTCAAGCACAGAATACAAAAAGCACTACCTCTCCAAATATTGACAGCAACATGGACACCTGGGATTCTCGACATGGCACCAAACTTTCCAAGTGAAGCAGGTCAGCTGCTGGGTATGCTGGATGTTCAAGATTAGGCATTTTGATATTCCTGTAGTTAGTCACCTAAACATGCACGTCCCTTTTGAGGTGCAGAGACAGGAAACAAAGTGATCTGGAAAATAAAAAGTTTTCATTATCACTTGCTTCCATACGCATAAAAGGAAAACAAACGGGAATTGACATAAAAACTAAACAGACATTCTAGCTCAAGATAAGGGTGTAACTATGATAGACTTAAAAGACTTTGGCAAAATTGGACTTAACTATGCAAGGCATTATACAGACTTTTCCACACCAGACAAAATCCAAAAAAGCAAAACAAAATGGACAGGCATACAGGATATGAGCAAATCAATACAAGAATGAATTTTCCTAGTTTTGTTAACTGAGGAATTACATATTTAGTTCTGGTTTTATATACATTTAAAAGTATCAAGAGAATAAAAATGAGTAAAGTAGATTAGTCACAGATCATCACCTCCCTGAACAGTCAATAAACTAGGATTTACAAACAACAGGAAAGAGGTAGGACGTAAGGAAAGATAAGGATGACAAAGTAATAGCTCTCTGGCTGCTTACAGGAACGCTTACCCCATCCTGAAAGCAGCAGAGCAGAGGCATATGAAGAAAATCCAGTTGATGGCAAAGACTGGAAATACTCCTTAAAAACAGTAGGAGTCCAAACCAGTTACATAAAACTGCAATAATAATGCCAATCTACCTGTTAGACAAGGACTAGACACGGAAAAACAAAGGTCTTGATTGCTGTAACACTGGGAAGGCTGGATTTTAGTGACTGAATATAGAAAAACACCTCAGTCAAAGATACACTTTGTCTGCACTTCCAAAACTGCTGGAAAGATGGTACTTTTACCTGCGGTGATACAGACAACATGCAAAGAGACAACTGAAATAACCTCAACAGCTGGATTCTGACTTTGTCAAACAAACATAACCTGACAATCAAAAAGAAAGTCTGGAAATTTCATTAAGGCAATAAGGATATCTGTATGTTATCAAGACCAGATTATCTGTATGTTATCAAGACCAAGATAATAAACAAAGCACTGCAAACACTTTTAAATGTAAGTATTTACAAACAAATATGTTATGCTGGGTATAAGTACAACAGCACAGGAAAAAAGATTAGGTTAGCAGAAGAGATCAGAAATAGCAGGGAAAAGGGAAAAAACAAACTGTTCTGAAGGAGAAATGCAATAGTGGATTGCGCTAACAGGAGAGCTACTAGGGTAAAAGGAGGTTAATAAATACAAATGTATCCACGGAATAGTTCAAAACAGAGTTCCTTTTGGGACTAATCTCTGGTAAGTATTTCCATAAATAGATTTGAGAAAAGATTTTTTTCTTTAATTTTTCCACTTTGCCTTCAATGATTTCTGAGGTAAAAGGTGGGATTGTAGAATCATCAACAGAAAAATAAGTGGAATTAATGAGGAAAAAAAGGATATCCCTGATAATATAAGTAATTCAGTACTTGTATTACACCTACTTGTACGTAATCATATCACACATAATAAGGACACAGTTAGATATCAAGACACTACATCTGAAATGACTTGAAAAATAAGTTTATTTATAAGTCAATCACATATTAAGTATGGGAAATCAAAGTAATCCTGCTATCAAAGGCAAAAAACCCCGTAATCATATGTATCAAGCAAATTATTTCCTATACAGAGAACGACACAAATAGCCTTGGCCCATTTTACCGGCTTTGAATGGGTCTGTGCATCTCTCCATCGTATCTATTCAGATGTCTATTCAAAAGGGAACGAAGACACAAAAACCCAAATAGCTTGATTAAGGTTGCTCTCTTAAAAATTAGCTAGGTATATCAAGGATGAAAAGAAAAAAATTATGACAGGAGCCTCTAAAACCAAGGACAAACAAGTGGGGAAAAAGTTCTAGAAAAGGCTGAATAAAAATGTGTAAACTTAAGAAAAAAAAAAAGACAGCCCTTTTGCTCCACCGGCTACACGAGAACAGGGCTTCACTGTGTCCTAAATACATCTAAAGCCATAAAGTACTTCATCTTTTCAAGGCTACTCCCAGCCAAACTTCCCTCCGGGGAAGCACAAATCGCCTGCTGATCGCAGCGGATCTGCCAGCCCCGTCTGCTTCTCACACACCCCTGCAAATGGCAACTTACACCAAACACATTGCAGCCCCTGGATGAAAACCTACATCTCTACTGGCTGTACGTAGGTGTCTTCATCTCCAAGGGGACCCCATTCATGAGCTCACAAAAGAAAGGATGCTTAGAGCAACGTGTTCACAAAACAATTAATTTAGATTAAATGGCAATGATAACACAAAGATAAGTATCAGCCAAAGCTTGAACTCAGGATGTTCCAGCCCGGGGAAGGTTGTACCTGTGACTCCAACCAGACCACGAAAGTGTAAAAAGCCGTTACTTTGCAGCTGAGACCAAGCAAGGCTGTTAAGAGCACAAGTTAAAACTTCAAGGCGGGACTTCATGATTTATTAGGACTTCTCTCAACTCACTGGTCCTAAAATACCTACACTTGGCAGCCTTTTCACACTATAGCATAAAAGATGACATAAAAAAAATGACAGCACTTAAAGAGATTAGCACGATTCTGCGTCCCCTCAGGCCCTACAAGCCCCCTGGCCGGCACAGGCGCGCCTTGGCTGAGGGGGAATGACGACCCCCGGCCTCCACAGAGGGCGGCTGAAGGGCTCCTTCCGCCACGCGTGTGTGAGGCTGAGGGTGCTCCCGGCCCAGCGGGCGGCTCAGCCCGCGGCTGGTTTCGCTCCCGCAGCGATTCCCACCGGGAAAGCGGAGCAGAAGCAACTCTGCCCCTTCTGCTCCTCACCGCCCTCCTTCCCGCCCGCCCCGACTCCTCTCACCGCCTCCTCACCCGCTCCCGCCGCCGCCGCCGCGCGCGCGCCGCCGCCCCGCCTCCCCGGCCCGCGCGCATGCGCTGTGGGGACGGCGGGTCCGCCTGGGGCGGGGCGGGACGGTCGTGAGGAGAATCCGGCGCTTGCCCAACAGGGAAATTCCACAGGATATCCTGGGTTATCCCACTGGGAGAGCCGCGGGGCAGTCTGCCACTGTGGGAGCCCCAGAGCTGAGGCATTTATCCCACGGAGAGGCGTGAGGGTGTTGCAAAATGCGGAACATGTAAACTTTTCCTTGAGAAAGGATGTTCTTCGATCTTTGTATGCTTTGAAATCAAATCAACGAGAAAGGAGAATTAATCCGTGAAACAGAGAGAGGCTAGCAAGCTCTGAGTGGTGTCCAGGTGTTAGAAAGGCAAATTACTCGGTAGAGTGGCCGTGTTAAGGTCTAGGGCTGGACGTGTTTCAACGGTCTCAGACCTCGGGGGAGGTTAACAAGGCTGGGGAGAAGGATGTACCACTGCTAGTGGACACAAAGGATGCAGGATCTATGGGCCACATGGCCAGTTGGCAAAACTCCCGAGGTAAAGAGAAAACTAAAAAAGCCAACTGTGCTAAATCAGCTCCGACTGGGTAAAAGGTAATTCCGGCAGGGGCAGATCGTGACCACGGACCCAAGAAACCCCCACACCCAAAAGAAGAGAAAGATTGAGCGTGCGGACTAATTAGCATGAGAAACAAGAGCATCATTAGTTCACACAAGAGAGAATACTAATTAATAAAAGAACTCTGTAACTTGTAGGAAATGAACACCAACTCCTTAGTTTGCTAAAATGTATAAATAGTAAAAAGTTTTGATAGTTGGGGTGCTTGATTTCTGGAATACCACCAAGTGCCCAGGCTTGTGCAACTCAGAAATAAATAATCATTGTGTCTCTTGAGTGTATAATTATTCGCTTATTGCACACCAGGTAACGAATCTGATTTTTGTGGGCAAGTAGAGCCTAACTTAAATATTTAAAGTGCACATAACTTACATGTATTCATACACAAAACCACTTAAAGCCAGGTCTGTGGAGCCTCTGCTCCAGTCAAGCTCTGAAAATCCATAACCATAGGTTTAAATTACAGCTGAAGTTATATTATGCATAAGCAGTGCACACTGTATTAGAGGGATAAATGTGACAACTGCATGCTGGGTTATGAAAGCTAAAGTGATAAACTCCTTCCGTAGTCGGAGCTGGATGAAATGTTAAATAAGTAAATAAGACTTGTGTGAATCAAGCATGACTTACTTTTAGCAGTCAGGTTTTTTTGTAAATATACCTGTACATGCACAATTATCATAGCTTGGCCTGAACAGTATTTCAGATCTTTAGATATACATTGTAAATTAATGGACCAAAACTAACCTGAATGAAATTACATCAAGAGAAGCAAAAAAAAAAAAAGCAACTGATTTATGGTTGTCTATACAAATTAGTGTACAGTCTTGTTTTTTTTCAATGGCCTGCTATTTATCACAGTTTTGACAAAGCATAATAATGTGGTGAAATTATTTTTACTGCTACTGAATTTGCATGTATGTGGACAAAAGCTGTAGTATTACTAATTCAGTCAACTTCTTGACTTGTGAAAAAATCTTAATTTAGAACAATAGGTATGTTTTAAAGTGTCATATCAAGGCATATGCTTCCCAACAGAGTGAAATACCTTTTTTCTAGCTTTTGAAACCATGGAATCTGTTGGGGCAGATTGCTCTGCATACAGATGGACCGTGTTTCAGAAAAAAATCCCAAATATAATAACTGAAAGAAATCTCAGTAAATCCACATTTGTATAGAGTATGTGGGAGATGAAATTAAATACTTTGGAAGCAGTTCTTAGTGATGATTAGAACTTGCATCTTCTATGGATGACTACTGAGCAAATCTGAAATTTGGTTTGGAGTTGAGCAAGAATCCTAAATCGAGAGGTCAGTTTTTAAACATGTTGCTTTCAATTCAGTGGTTCTGTTGGAGATTCAATGGTTCAGGCTGCAGTCCCTCACAAGGTCACTTCAACACAACATAAATCCATATTACTTCACAGAGGAGAGTCTCACTCTCCCTGTTGTGTCCCCACTTCCACTACTTTTCTGGTCCTAGGATTTGGGTGGTTTATAAAGAGAGCTTGTTGAAGGAACCAGTCCAGCTTAAATCAAACCAAAAGATACTTCAATGATTGCTGCCTCTCTTCCAAAAGCCCACTTATTAACTGAGTGGGACCCCCACTCCTGTCTCATTTAGGTTCTAGTCTGCAGCTCAAACAAAATACCCAGTAACAATTCTGTTTATTAATCCAAAGTGCCACCATTATTATCATGAGGTAGAACTCTTTTTTTTTCTGTATAGCTTTAATAATTTAAAATTATTAAGAATATTGTTATTGATTGAAATGGTGGGACTATAATGCTATGTTTTTGCAGGACTGACCTGAAGTAACTAACACAGAATCCTGGACTCTTAAATCTGCAAATGAAAAACTACCACAGAAGACCACTGAACAGTTCTGCCAATTACTTGGGCATATCAGTGTCCATATGTTCCTACAGAAAGTCTCTACTTCCCAGTAAAACTGTTTAAATTTAGTAAGTGTGACTTTTATTTTCATTCAAGAGGCCAAAACTGTTTAGTAGCAGTTGCTAGAGATAGAATCCATGCCTAAGTATAGATGGTTATGTGTAGCATAATAAATTTCAGTTTAGATCTTTCATCAACTACAGTTTTCACTGATGTCACTCAATATGCATTTCTGAGAGCTTTAAATTATTTAGTTTATACTAAGCTGTCACATGTCTTTTTATCTTATTCTGACTATGAGTTGCTTAGATACCAAATATATTCAAAATAAGAAAGCAAACAGTAAACTGAGGATTGAAACTTACATGTAACAAAGCAGGAGATAGTCCTTTCTCACTGTGTTTTGTGGTCTGATATTGTATATTAACACTTTTTTTTTGTGAAACTTACTTTCAGTACAGGTAGTGATTAATTTTCATTCAAGTTTTTGCATCCATAGTTCCAGTTCAGCAGCAAACTTTAAAAATAGGGTATACACTCATTTGGTTCAAATAACTGGGATTCCTCATTTCTTAAACATGTATTTAAGTGAATTACAGGATTATGTTCTTTATATATGTCTTTCTATGTATCTAAATAGAACAGTGTATAGAACACATACATATTTATCTAGGTTCTGTATGTATGTAGAGCTATACAGAGAGAATTATGTATATAGAACATGTGCAGTAATTTTTTTATTTCTCTCTTTCTTTCTAAGATACATTTTACCAGAGATGCCATTGTGCAGGATGCTATTGAGACTGTATCCAGATTATTTTTTAGCAGTCTCTTCCTACTCCAGAAAGTCAATTGCAGCTGACAAAGGTGCAGAAAAGGGCTTTGACAAAGAGCAGGAAAAAATTATTACTTTGGAAAGATGTTCACTTGAAAGCACCATTGAGGTGGTTTAAGAAATGACTGCCACCACATTTCTTGCCTTGTTGGATGATACAGCTCTTTCAACAGAGCAAGGATAGTGTCATTGTCTACCTCTACACAAGTCATCCACTTAACTTAAATTCCCAGGTAAAGATTATTTAAAATATATACGGGGTGATTTTTCTTCGAAATGGATGAAAAGATGTCAAGTGACTTATCTCCTCATTGTCCTGATAATGAAACAAGAAAGTTCAGGGGTAGTTAGGCTTTGTAAAAGCAGATTTGGATGAAAGGACTCTGAGTTACATCAGGAGAAACAGTCCCTGGAGGCAGTTCTGTGCGCTGTGGATGGCAGGAGCACAGTATATTCCCTTCACATCTTCTGCTGTCTCCCAGTCAGCCCCTGTGTCAGTGCCAAGGGGTAACGCCAGTGGTGACCTGGCACTGCTCACAGCCAGCAGGGGTTCTCTTCCACCAGCACTTGGCAGCAGAATCAGAAACTGAGATTTGATCCATAATTTCTCATTAAGTTTACTGAAGATAGACAATGATGAATGTTTAACAATCTAATTGTTAGTGATTATAATCACCAACAGTGGATTTTCAAGGAATTAGTAGTAATTAAGCTCTCATTTATAACTCATTAATATGAAAAACAGTAATTCTATGGATTAAATACTCCCATAGTATCTAATGCAGAGGATTTTGCAGACAGAAATATATGATGAACGATCTAGAGTTTGAGATCTCCAAATTAGATTTGACAAAAATATCACCATAGGCAATTACTGCTAAATTTCAGCTGGTTGCTCAGACAAATCTGTTGCACAGTATCATAACAGTTTACTTAGAATTTAGGCCTCAAGGGAAGCAATCTGTTAAAGGTGAAGGGAAGAAAATAAAAACCTTTCCTCAAGCTGCCAATAAACAAAGTCAATTCATGCTGGAGATATCTTAATTTTTTTGCTACATTTCCATTAATTCTAGGTGTGTTTGTTTTCCAAACTATTTTTCTGGGGAAATTATGTTCTACCACCAACATCCTCAGTTAAATCAATGTATTAACCTGTATGCTTATTTCTCTAAGAAGGTACATAGAAGATTGCAGGAATGTACGTACCCCTCACAGAGAACATTTGCCAGGAGTGTATAATTTTTGAATACAAAACTACGGAGTTTTGATAAGTTATTTTATATTCTTTATAAATCAGAAGGCCAAGGAAGGTGAACGTCATTATAGGTATGTAACCAAAACCTGTTACTTCTCATTATATATTCAGATTATGAAAGTATGCCAAAGTGATGCCATTTCTAGCTCAGGTTAGTTCTACTTGGAAATTCTTGGCTTACTTGCCTAAATGCCTGAACATAGACTAAATTGTTTAGGCATGTGAGTTTGGACTCAATGAATTTGCATAACTGGCATTTGTTTGTAGATCCCAGTGTGAACTGAAATAAAACTGAACTTGTTTTCATCTATATTAAACTCCCCATAGTGCCAAAAAGTAACTCACACTACATTTATCCTTGTCCGTATGCTGGAGTCCCCTGAACAGAGCCTGACAGCCTTGGCTTGCAGCTTTACTCCAGTAAACATGACATCCTAGCAATTTTAAAGTGGTTTTTTATCTCTCATGACATCATCTGTGATGCAAGATTCACATTCCCAAGGAGCATAATCTGTTGGGAGGGTTTTGCTTTCCTTAAATTGGACATATATAACTGTTGATACATTCATTGTGAAATGGTTTTCTTTCATGTGAGGTTGGTATTATTTTGAAAGTGTTCGAGTTGATTGTTGTTTCATACTCACAGCAATACCATTTCCGTGGGATTTTTTTTTGCTAGCTTCCAATAAATTATGAGAGATAGAGCACAACATTTTTTGTCAATATAGAATTGAAAATTAATTTAAAATCTAAAAAAAAATCAACGAAATATTGAGTCTGCAGGAGAACGCAGCAACTGAGTCATCACATTTTTGGACTGAACTTTAATATCACATTTTTAATCTAGAAAAGTAAAAAGCAGCTAAATTTCACTGTGGTCAGATAGACTACTTACTGAGGCTAGTAAGAAATCCTATCTACTTCTCAGCTTTCCTTCAGCTTATTTTCCATGACCATGTAACTGTCTCAGTCTTATGCCAAACTCTCAGCAAAATTAATTTGGCATTTAGATAACTGCGTTGGAAAAAAATTCCATGCTAACAATTTTTAATAATCCTAATTAATTATTGATTAGTGCTAATGACAGCAAAAAAATTGATTTGCTGTTTGCACTGAGCTGAATTAATTTACTTGTAAAATGAATGCAATTAACCACTAAGACTAACAGTGATAATGTATTAATCTCCCATTTCTAATTCACTATATCAATAAAAAAGTGTCTGTTTGTTAAGTGATAAGCAAAGAAAAGCAAGGTAGTTTCCGGTGGTAGATCCTTTATTGCATTTATCACCAGTGTGTTGTGGTTTCTTTCAACTATGATAAATAATACACGATTTGGAGAGAAAAGCAGTACAAACCTTGGTAGATACAGGTATTTTTTCTTACAGTACCCTTTGGGTAGCAATAAATGACCATGTAGGACCAACCTCTTTCTTCTTCATGTCTTTCAGCTACTTTCTCAATATTTATAACAACTGTAGTTTTTCTCAAAGCGTTCTAGCACTTAACTTACACAACCTATACTCAGCTTTGATCTAGAAAAATCTGTGCTGCCTTTGACATCTTCTGCACTTAGAAATGTTTTTTTCAGCTCTTTACTTACTAGTATGGTCTCATAGTCGGGTATACCCTCTGCTTGCAACATGCAAAGAGTATTTTTGCTCTTATTCTTTTAATAGTCAAAACTGAGTATTTAAAATCAGTGTGGAAACCACATGCAGTATTTCACCGATACCACACTCTGAGCATCATATTCCACCTCTAGGCTTCTGTTTGGTATCCCCATCTGTAGGTCCAGTGATTGTTGGCGCCTTAATTTGCCTCTTTGTGTGAGAAGTTCACAATCAACAGGCTGTTTATTGGACAATATAGGTGACAAGTATATATAGATGAAAAGTAAATGTCCCCTTTCTGGCTTAAGTGAAGGTGGCCCATCCACCTGTGTCAAAATGGGTAAGTTATAAGTGTGGGTGATTGAGTCTGTCAGCATCCCTCAATGCAAAACAGACTTTGCCCAACTACTAAGACTCTCGCCCACCATCCCCTAGGATCTTTGCATAGTATTATTTCATTCCAGGATATGATCACGTGCTTCATAATTATGACCTGTATATTCTGTTCCCATGTGTGAGGTTGCAGTTCAAAAAACTGGAAACGTATAGACTGGAGACAGATCAGATCACCAGAGTAAACCGTAATCACAGTATAGCAGAAGCCTTATTATTGCTTTTTTAATTCTTTTCTGTGGTGTGTATCATAAAAAAGGACAATGTTAAGGAAGGAACTGGAAAGAGAGAGCTCTGCTGGGATTTAAGATGTATAAAAACCTTTTTAACTGTAGATGGTGTTGATTGGAAGGACAGTGTTAATTGACACCAAGAACTGATCAGATGCAGGCAACATTTCTTGTTAAAGAGTGAGGAGATGATGTGTGGTGATGGGTTATATATGCAAATGTCCTGTTCTGAATGAGACATCATTTCAGAATAAAGAGATCCATGATGGTGATTGGGTTACAAGTGACCAGAAGGATGGAGATGCTGCCCACAGAAAATCAAGAAAGAGTATTCAGGCAGGTTAAGAACTCTGGATTAGACCCTTTAAACTCAGCATGACTCAGAGGACTGATGTGAGAAAGAGAGGCTGTGATTTTCGCTTTTGTACAAAAGAGGACTGACTTAAAAAGAGAGAGTTATTGCTGAGCTAGAATAGAGGTAGGAGCTAAATCTGTTTTCAGTAGAGAAGATGAGAAGATTTAAAAGAAAAAAGATGTCTGCTGATGCTCTATCAAGAAGAATTCTTTCAACTATGAGTAAAAAGAGCTTTCATTTGAGGACATTTCAACTGATGATTTCAAACTTCCAGACTACAGTAATTGTTTTCTCTGCAAAACTAGTGATTCTGCCAAACCCCACGTTTCTGTCAATATGTATTCGCTGATACCTCAGTTTTATTTGTTTACATGTCTCAAGACACTGCGTGTCTTGAATTATGTTACATTCTAAAAAGATCAAAGGCAAAACAGTGTAACAGCCACATCAATTATTTATTAATCAAGTCATGATGTTGGAGGTGTCATGATTAAAATACAGCTATGGCTCAAAAGAGAATGCTGACCTCTTCTCCAGCCTAGCCTAATGAAGAAACTGGTATGTCAAAGTTGTTCATTTTTAAATTGTCATTGTTACCGAGACTGCCCCAGCAGCCCAAAACCCAATAGCATCACTGATCCTTGAATCCAGGTGTGGAAGAAATGCCCAGTGCTGCAGACCTCCTGTATGTCCTGGTGGGTTGTCACATGTTCACAGAACACTCCAGAAGACACTGCCTTCCTTCCTGAGAATGTGATGTTGTTAGGGGAAAGGGAAGTTTCTACTTACCTTGCAGCATCGTGTGGAGCTGGACTGGTGCTGTAGTGGTGAAAATGAAGCTGTTTAGACTCTTGGCACCATGGGCTGCTGCATGGGGGATCCTGAGCCTTCTGTCCTTCACAGTCACTGCATGCGCGGCACTGGCTTAAAGGACACACTTCAATCCATGACAATAAGAGATAAATCAAGAAATAAGGAAACTTGGTATAGATTGCAGGGATGATCCCACACTGCATGCAAAGTTATTGTTGGGGGATGAATACATGCTGCAAGAAAGCCTGCTTGGAACATCTGTCAGGATTATAAATAGCTGCATATTCCCAGAAGATACGAGAAGGTTAAAAAAAAAAAAGATACTCTGCTTTGTGCCTGCTGCTGCTAGCCAAAATATTCATTAATATGGATCACAAGGCAGGAGTGAAATTTGTAGCCAGCAGCTGATCCAGGTGGAGTCCATTTCTTACTAGTGGTTCTATTCTGAAACTCCACAAGCATTGAGGGAGCCATGGAGGAGCAGGCAGAAATAATTAGGGAATCTGTATGTTTAGAGTAAAGATAAGTCTCGTGCTACTGACCCCTACTTCACTGCTTTGCAGGGCTTGGCAGTGTCTACAAGCTGCCAAAAATGTGTTGGTAGAGAATGGAAATGGCATTATTCAAAACAGGTTTAAAGAGCATCCTAACATCCCTGTGCATCACCCCCAGCTAAGCTTCATTTCAGCACCACAGACACACATTACACAGAGCCAGCAGAACCACCAGTGACAGAACACGAGAATGAAGTTTCCTCATGTCTGTAACCTCTTTTCCCATTCTCCTGTGGTGGAGACTGTTGGTTTGGGCTTTGTGCCTTCCTTAATAACCTCAGAGGCTTAAAAGCCTTTTGGAAATGAGCACACACTATGTTCATAAGAACAAGTCATAACTTCCAGGACGTGTGTGATAGTGATGCCATCCTGTCTAACCACTGACACGAGGAACCTGTATCTACAGCTCCAGCTCAGAAAATGTGAGGGAACTTTGCTCAGCTTTGTTAGAGTGCTCTTCTAAGTGAAGATGAATTTTATCACATAACTAGATTTTCATTCAAGAAAGCACTTTTGCTTTCTAGTGTATCTCTAAAACAAAATTCAGATATATTGCTTTGGTATTAAATTTGTTTGGGAGCTCCCACTGTTACCCCAAAGCTATGTTTCACTTCTAAAGCATTATATTGAAGCAGAAAGATATTTGCATGTCAGTTTTTAAAACTATAATATTTCACTTGAGTTGCTTTTATGCGGAGTGAGGAAAGAACCTCTCCAATGTTTTTATTGTATCATTTACATTGCAGTCAGGTTCTTGATAGCTCACTTGGCAACTATTTGGTATTTCATGGTTTGTGCTGTAGTCCCCACTAACAAACCCAGACAGGACAGGAGGCCACATGCCACACTGCTTAGGGATGACCAGAACACTGCTCCTGACCCAGGATCTAGCTGAGTGGAGAGGGTAAAAATCTGCCTCTGCTTTGAATGCTGCTTAGCCTATTTAGGGGCCATAAAAGCTCCTTCTTGTTCCTTTCTCCTTGTCCTAGGGCTTCATCCAAGTAAGCTGGCTACAGACTAGCAAATGGAGCACAGCCCTGCTATGTTGTCCGTCCAACAGCTGTGGGAGTGGTTGAAATCCTTCATGCGGGCAAGGACTTCTGAGCATGAGGCTGTCCCTATCTGTGTATAGAGGGCCTCACCTGTTTGGTGTTCCTGTAGCAGAACCCCACATACTTAATGTAAAGCATATGCTTAAATGCCAACAGGATGCCTGGAACAAACTTTTACAGGAAAAAAAGTCATCAGCCTGAACTGATGTGCATCAGCCTGTATTTGAAGCACAGTGGTTTCAAATGCATTGTCAAATCCCCTGTGTGACTCCTGTGCATGTTTGATTTAATTACTGCATGTGATAGCCCTAGGGGGAACCATCTGATTTTTTAATGTACTGTATCAGTTGCTAAACCTCATGTGAAGGAAACCAGCAGGAGATATGTGTAGCATGAGAAAGACTAATGTTCACATTTCTCCTGTATCACTCAGGCTGTAACTAATATCAGTAATTCCTCCAAAGGTAAAGGCTCTGAAAGAAGCTTATACAGCACCTTACTGACAGAAAAAATAGGAGCCTTAAGTTTGGACTCCTGCCTAGCACCCTTGCAAATTCACATCTTCATTAGAATTGAAATGAGAGGTGTGTGGTGGGGGCACTCTGTTCTGGAGCAGACTAACAGGGGCTGCTTCACACTGTCTATCTGAATCACTGAATTCACCAGAGCTTGTGTTACTGTTTCCATTAAGTGTTAAAACTGTCTTTAAAGAGAAATGGCTGTCCTCTTCAGGTTTTTAGTATTTACCCTGCAAGAGACTAAAAACATTAATTAGCATCAGTGCCACCTTCTCTCTTTCCATTCAGCCAAAAGCCTGCATTGGATTCCCCACCTCCTGTGTTTAGGCTGGAGGCTGCTCAGGGCTCCTGCCCTACGTTTGCTTTACCTCCTTTTACAATGGCTCAGAAGAAGAGGGGACTGTTTCACAAGCATTACTACAAGAAGGATCTCTGAAAACTGTGTTGTTTATATAATTCAGAACAGTGCACTGCATGCCAAAATCCCATGCCATTCTCTGGGTTTACTAGTCTGTCCACATAGACTTGGACTGGTCACAGTCCATCCAAGTAGAGTAATTAACAAATCCTTAGTTTGATGGCAAAATACTTGCAATTTCATCCTTCTTCTTTTGGATTTCTCTGTGACACAGGCAATTCTTCAGTCCCAGCTTTTGTTGTCTATGTTATGTCCAGTACATCCATCCCAGTCTCTGGAGAAACACACAAAGCACTGAGTGTCAGCCACTGTTAAAATAAACTGAGTAAAGTAAAAGGCAAGCCCAACCAATGTCATTTAATTTCACAGCTGTTTCTTTCAGCTGCTTGTAAGTCTGTGTCCTAGATTATGTGGGCATACCTCTCACCAGTCATAGGAGAAGGAAACATACCTTGGAGCATACCCAGAAGCAACATTTTTCAAGTCTACCTTAAGAATGGGCAGTTATTAAAATAATAAAAAATATAAAGAAATACTAGCATTTCTTACAACCTGTGGACAGCAAGTACAGTACTTTAATCATCCCCTGGTCTCTTTGTAATAGGATGTTATTCCAGTGCACTGCATGGCCTTAAATGAAAGTGGGTCCTGGCCATGGGATGCTGTAGGCCTGGCTGCAACAGATTCCTAATTTCAAGTACACTGACTGACTAATGCTTATTACAGCTCTAACATTTCTTACTTTAAATCTTTGAAAAGGCACAAATGACCAGCTGAGCTCCAGCAGTGACAGGAACTGAGTACTGTTCTCCCCACAGCAGCAGCAGCAGAGTTAACCAGGCAGTATCTGAGATGCACACTGGCCCCAGGATCAAAACAAAGCTAATGGCAAGTGACAACCTGCTCTCCTGCAGCTCCAGCTGCAGAATCCCTATGGCAACTTAGCGAGAATGAAACTGTCCTCACCCACGTGTCTCTGCAATTGCGAGAAGCTCTCTCTGAGTGCCCAAAAAAGCAAGTGAACCTGACAGCAGATATGCTCTCTTGTCACCACAGGGATAAGGTATATCTTCAGCAATTTTTTACAGAGACCATCTTATCCAGATCATCTCCGTAACAAAAACCATGACTACTTTTCACTCTATTCTTAGCAAAAAGAACCCTCACAAAAAATCCTGCCATGCTCAGCAGTGTGTAATTCACTGATCTCTGCAACAGCCACAAATCAGCAGTAACCTGGTCTTTTGAATACATTGTTAGCACCACAGACAGAGAGCATGAACAGGGACTGAAACAGATGTGTGTACTAAGGATATTTTAATGGTTATTTTAAGTTCTCCTTAACACAATCTCTGTACTTGAATTTACAGAATACATGCTACAGGGTTTGTGTTTCAACATCATTACATCATCGAATACTGCTGGAGGGGCCTCAACACACTCTAGATTTTCAAAAGGTCAGAAGAATCTGAAGAAACATTCAGAAAATATCAAACAACCTTTAAGCAAGTTACATTCTCCAGTAGTAGCAGGGAAGGTAGCAGACTGGTTCATTTGTGCACCAATGCAATAGCATTTTAACCTACAGCTGTTGATCGAGAAACTCTGGAATTGGATGTTTTGAGCCTCACTTTAATTTTCCACTTAAGGACATGCAAGAAACTCAGTATTTCCCCAATTTTATTTCACTTTACTGAACTGTCAGTCCAGTATATGTCCTCACACCCCAGTTTGCCTGGCTCTTAGTGGGTCGGATTCATACAGAGCTCTAGTTCACACTCACAGGGCACAGTCAGCAGCCAGGAAGGGACAATCATCTTCAAATTCCTGATGTCAAAGAAGAAGAACTCTTTGGACCTTTTCTCTCCTTTTCTGCTGGTAGGCCAGAGTATGAAATATGAACATTTTCCTGTAATCCAGACTGGAATATTAAGACATAACATTTGCTGGGTTTTTCTGTCTGTAGAAGAAAAAATGCTGTTCAGTCTTTCTTCAGTGCGAAGACGTGCTACTGAATGAATCTACTTGTTTCTGAGACTGCTGAGAAGTTGAGACTCCATTGTCTGAGGCTTAAGAAAGCCTCACTAGCATTCAATAGACTTTGATGTAAAATGTTTAAGAAAAGGATTGTTTAAATAGGAGTCATGTATGTGATGATTTAAGAATATAAGCAAGGTGGGCCTTTGACAGCATAGTAAAATCCTATTAAAGCAGCAGAAAATTGGGTAAAAGGGGCATGTTTTTTCATTCTACCCAAAGGGCTTTCACCTGAAAGCTCTGCTCTCTGTTTCCAGCTGCATCAGGCAGTCAAATGTAGAGGTAACCTCTCCATACAAGGCTTGTCTCTAGCAGTAAGAAATATCATCTCTTCTCACCTGCTCTGATGTGGAATTGCTATAATTTGTAACTTGATTTTCTTCTCAAAACTCTTCTCACTGTCTGAGTCCAAGTGTCTTGGAATGATTTAAATAATAACAACACATTTCTCCATACTCAGGTTGCCTCCCAATAGAATAATATACCCCAGTTCTAAAGCAAACTGTCCTTCCACAACCAATACAATAAAACCCAGGTATTTTTTTATTTTTTCACAGCATGACCAAAGTCCTCATAGAAGAGGCAGTGGATCACAGGTCAGGAAATCCATCTCTGTTCCTCATCTGCCCCTCAGCAATTTTACCATGTACATAGGGGTCAGGCTGATCTGTGTCCAAGAAGAAGCTGCACAGCTACAGTTCAGATAAGGCTCACCCCCACACACATCCTGCTATGAGAGAGTTGCACCTGCTCTGGTTCAGTGCCATGCTGGCACACCACAGGGCTGGCTCCAGGCTCAGACCAGAAATATGTTTGCATCTGCCTGCACAAGAGCACACAAAGAGGTGTCTGTGCTTCCAGATCTTCTCTCACTATCTGCATGGTCATTTTACATTTAGGTAACAGAAATTTTTGCATCCAGAATCTTATAA
>QWTY01005736.1:51704-64793 GCA_008033365.1 Pseudorectes ferrugineus | reverse complement strand
AGGCAGGGAGGGAGGGAGGGAGGGGTGTGCTGCACATGGGTGTATGGCAGGAGATAATCAGGCACAGCCTGGAGATGGGGCTCCCAGAGTTCCGGGAGTGGCAGCAGGCTCCTGCCCAGCTCAACCGGGTGGGAAGATCTCTGTTCCAACCAGGAGCTGGTGCCAGACAGCCACGAGCAGGGACTGCAGGGGACAGCCAGAGCCGGCTCCAGGGAGAGGAGCCAGCAGCACACTCGGCTGTGCGCTGCGTCCCCTGGCGCTCAGCTTGCCCCACCAGCCCACCCAGGGAAACAGAGTCCTGGCTCATCCGATGGCTAAAAAAAGTGAATTTGCTCATTTAACGACAAGGCTTCCTTAATTCTAGCAAAGATCCATAATGCACACTGCTAATACCTGGTTCTATTATTTTTTTAATTAGAAAAACAATAGTAAAACTTTGAAAAGCTCTTAATAGCAAGTATGTTCTCGCTGAGAAACTAACTTCAATGACAGAAATTACAAGGGCTAAACCTTATTTCAGGCACTTAGTTTCTCCTTAGCAGTGAGTTCAGACGAGGCCCACGCAGGTCAAAGCCTCGAGTACGATGTGCTCCGGGCAGAGTTCACCTGCTCTGAGACCCAGCATGTTGTCATGATTCCATCAGGTGTGTGTTGAGACATACTTGCTCATGATGTGGTGCAGGTGGTCACCTGAGGAGCCTTCATGTTCAGGTGTTCATTGTCCTGTGGGTCTGAAGCCTCCTCTTGGCTTCTGTTATTACTGCGAGAGGAAAACCTAGTGCAGGAAGAAGACTTTAGTGCGTGTCCGTCTTCTTTCATTGTGGCTGTTATTTCTGGAATCCTGGCTGCCATGCTTGAGGTGGGTCAGTACAAGTAAGTGACAAATGTATAATTAAAAAATACAACAGTTTCTTTTGGGTCTAATGGTAGTTCAGAGTATTAAATCAGTGAATTGAGTGAAGTTCTTACTATTTCCTCCTCTATTGCAGAGATCCCCTTAAACCCAACAAATATGTCAGATTTGAGAGGTAAAAGTACTGTGCTGGTCTTTACAGAAATTAATAATAGTGCTAAAGTGATGTTCTTTCAGTCTCAGCATAACTGTGAGGTCAAAGCAGACACACACTGTACAAAACCGTCCTCCAAAATACTAGAAAAATATTTTCTGGTGTATTATTGTAATTGAGCACAGATTCTGGAAGCTAAAAGTCTTAATTATGATCAGTTTCCTGGCTTCACCATGGCAGCTTTCCTTTATTTTAAAAAAACCGAAAAGGAAAAAAAAAAGATGGTTCTTTTCTTAACTAACTCATGAATTTTGCTAGCAGTTGCTTCTGTCTGAGGTTGCTCAGAGTTCTGTTCTGTTCTCTTCTGTTCCATCATTAATGTGTCACTGAGCACTGTGCTGTTGTTTTCAATATTAATTTCCTGATTTTGGGGAGAAACCAATTTTAAGACACGTTAAATGCCAAGGAAATTAAGGTAAATGCAAAATTTAATTTATGCAGTATTTCAATACTTGCAGATGTATTGAAGACTGGAAAATAATTGCTTATGATTTAAAGGGAATTTTTAGTTTTCTTGAATGTGTAGGCGTACGTCATCTGAATTTTTAACTTGATGGCATTTCAATGCTTTTTCAATAATTCCGGCTAACTTCTGTTTCCTTTAAAAGAGAAATTATGTGCAAGAATAATCTTTAGTATAGATACTAAGTTGAAGATTCAAGTATTTGGATGTTAAGCAGGGCAGTTTTGATAGTGAATACTTATCTTTAATAATGTTACATTAGTTTTAAAGAACGTATCACAATATATCATTGGAAGTTACACCTAAAGTATTTTAATATAAATGTTACCATATAGTATACCTTGTCTCAAACTCAGATATTTTTCAGGATTTGGTTCTAAAAGCTGCCTGGGTGAGATGGAAATTGACACATCTTGCATGTTTGAGACCTGTGCTGTTGTGCAGGTTAATGTTTTTTAAACCCTGGGGGAAAACAAACAGACAAACAAACAAAACCCACAAAAACAACTAGCACTAAAGAAAAAAAAGAGTACTTAGAACAATAAAACCCAATGTTAAAATTGCCCAGGCATTTAATTAATAATTTGAACAATGTGCAGTGAATGCACGCTGCGAACAGCAGGGAGGTTTTTGTTCAGCAAAACACTCACACATGCTTGACCTCAGTTGCTGACTTGTGTCCTCCAGATTCACGGTTGTAGCTCACCTGGCTGCACCTGTCCCCAGGGCGTGAGTGGGCGTGTCACTGCAGCAAGGAACATTTCAGTTCACGGTGAAAGACTGGAAGGGCAGCATGGCCATGGGGCAGTTTTTAAAAAAGAGAATATTTGCTCTACATTTCACTCTCCTGCAACCCCACAGCCCTGCCAGTGTCTTGGTACTGCCATACCCTGGGAAATGGCACGTCCGGGTGTTCTACGTGATGACCTGTGATGGCCATGTGAGTAGGCACAGGCCTTGAGAGGTTTTAATTTTTCATAGAATTGAAGAATCATAGACTGGTTTGGATTAGAAGGGGTCTTAAAGCCCATCCCATTGAACCTCCTTCCACTATCCCAGGGTGCTCCAAGCCCCGTCCAGCCTGGCCTTGGACACTTCCAGGGATCCAGGGGCAGCCACAGCTGCTCTGGGCACCCTGTGCCAGGGCCTCCCCACACTGACAGGAAAGAACTTCTTCCCAATATCCCATCTAACCCAGTCTTATGTCAGTGTGAAGCTGGTTTTGATGTCCTGCTCTAAATTGTAACTTATTATTCGTTTAGGGCTTTGTGGGAGACGTCTAGTGAAATATCCTAACAACTCCAAACAACCCTTCCCAGCCAGGTGACAGCGAGGCACTCAGGGATTGTCTAGCATTGGCTGTCAGAAGCTGTTCCACACAGGCAGCACCACAATCTGGGGCTTCCTTTTTCACATTTGCTGAATTGTGAATAAAGCCCAGAATGTAGTGTGCTACAAATGATGTTTGTTTTCTTCTGGCTGCTTGGTATACTTAATACAGAGCGATATCAGTGAAATCAGGATCTGTATTGTAATGTTTCTCTTTTTTTCCAAACAATTTCTCTAACAGATGTACATATACTGCTTTAACTCCTTAAGATACATATGCAGAGTTCTTTTCAAAATTTGGACAGAACCTTTTCACCTGGCCAGTGAAGAGCTACTTTCCTCACTTAAGAAAAATCATATTTTTACCATCTTTTCAGCAACAGTTGAAAGATGTGTAAATACTGTGCTCCTTTGACTGTATTGGTATGTAAAGGGGCTCCAGAAGAGCTGGACAGGCACTTTGTATGAGGACCTGGAGTGGCAGTACAAGGTGAAATGGCTTCACACTGACAGAGGGCTGGATTAGATGGGATATTGGGAAGGAATTGTTCCCTGTCAGCGTGGTGAGGCCCTGGCACAGGGTGCCCAGAGAAGCTGTGGCTGCCCCTGGATCTCTGGAGGTGTCCAAGGCCAGGCTGGACGGGGGTTGGAGCAACCTGGGATGGTGCAAGGTGTCCCTGCCCATGGCAGGGGGTGGATCTGGATCAGATTTGAGGTGTCTCCATACCCACACCAGTGTGTGATTCTGTGATTGTTGTGGCTGGAGCTCATGGCGCAGGGAGTGAAGACCCGGCCCCGGTGTGGCGTGACGGGAGCACAGGCTCTGTGCAGGTGTGTAGGTAAGTGCAGCAATGACACCATTGTCACCAGGCCACAGTGGACCAGGTATGACCCACAGGACTTTCAGAATTTATGATTGTTAAAAAGCTGCTGCAGTGTCCAATATTGTAGTGTTTAAAACATAGCAATGTAAAACAACTGTATCTTTTAAAACCTACATTGGCTTTCCTTAACTATAAGCCCCCATACACCATGTTAAAGTAATCATTAAACTTTTTGTTCTTATAGGAATAATTGGTTAACAAATACAATAACATATGAAAATAACACTGTTTATTGAATTCCTAGAGGAAAAAAAAGGAGGAATTAATAAAGGAGAAATTAATCTTAATAATCTTAATATGTGGCACATGGGGTTTGGGTGCAGAGGACAGCACAGGGGTGCAAAAAGGCATGGGAGCTTAGAGCTTTAATAATTGACAGTCCTCCAGATGTCTGCTGTCAGTTTGTGTTCATCGTGATGTAAAAAAAAAAAAAAAGGGTAGATATGCATAATTTATCAATGCCATGCACAAGACTATATGGATCTCATTTTAAAATTAAGATGAAAGATTCCCATTTCTGACACTTCCATGTAAGAAAATATTTTAGGGTGTCCCTGTCAACGGTAGGAGCTGAAATCTGTATTTCATCTATTTAGACAAGTGCTGCTTTTACTACAGCAGTGTTTACACAAATAAGTGTATTATCAGTGAAATCCTGGATCTGGACACTGGTACCAATATTTTAGTGGTGAGCCGAGGTGTGCAGAAGTTGGGTGGTGGGACACAGTGCGAGAGCTGGAAAATGGACTGACATAAAATTCACACTGTTTCTTCCCTAAGGTATTTCAGATTTTTTGGTGGTCTTGCCTGTTATTTTATCATGGGAGAAATACAAGAGGGTTTTCATGCTGTGCCTTGATCTCAGCGTATCCGGACATGTGACTTAGATGAGCATGAAGCAGATAGGAGTAACCTGTGTAAATCTTTATTGGCATTTTTGTAGGAAAGAGGTGGAGCTTATTTTTTTTCCCTGTCACTGTTAACGGTGTGTTCCTAAAATATGATGGATTTATGGATATGTTGAACATGTCTTTCCTTTTTTTGTCTTATTTCTGTGCTCCTCACTTGCAGGCGCAATGGCTGAACAATGAGCCGTGTGGTGTGACAGGTAAATTTCACAATTTACCTGCTGTAATGGTGTGCTCTGTGCTGCTGTTCAATCATCTCAGAATTTTACTTGCCTGATTAGTTGAGTGCAGCAGATTTTCAATTTAAATGTAACTTCATCTGCTTGATTAAAAATGTAACAGAACATTATCTGTTGCAAATAAATTTCAGAGGAAAAGATGATTTTGCCTGTTTAAAAATAACATCTGTTTATATTGGCTGGGAGCAGATGATTAATACCTCTCTAATTTCGAGGTTTACCAGTCCAGCTCACCTGTCTCTTTGCATGGATAGCTGAAATTGATGGCTGTTGGGTATAAACATTTACCTGTTGATGTTTATTTGATGGATTTCTTTTTTAAGGATAATATAGAATCCCATCATTGGGCATTCATTTATTTGCTGCTCATCAAGATGATTGACAGTTTTGCCAGCAACATAGAAAAAGGCTTTCCTCCTTGGCACGCACCGGAGAAATTCACTCCTGAGCGATAAGTGCCTTGCCGAAGAGAACAGATTTCCCAGATTTTCCACTTGCAGTGTTTATTTTGATGGTGCTGAGCGGAGGCTCGTGGCTGGTGCACGGCGGGATGTGGCAGTGTCCGACACACAGTCAAGCGGTCCCGCTGCTGCTCCCCGTGAACTGATGGCTTGTTTAAGCCTAACCGGGGAGGCTCCCTCTGGCTGGAGCAGTGGCAATCCCAGCAGCATTCCGGGCCAGTGGAAGGGTCTGCGGGAGCACTGGCTGGGTGCTGGGTGCGAACCCCAGCAGATGGGGACCCGCGGGGAGGTGGCACCCCTGAGCTGTTCCATCCTGCTGTGTGGGAGCACCACAGCTGCTGATCCCTGGCTGCCATCAGCCGGTCCACAAAGGACATCAGCTGGTCCTGGCTGCCATCAACCATCAGCCAGTCCCAGCCATCACCGGCAGGCCCCAGCCCCGACTCTGCCCCCTGCCCTGTGCCCACTCTTCAGGGAGCCCACAGGGGTGCCATGGCCCCGCACCACGTCAGCCCCGCTCCCTCCCAGCGCTTCTGTGAAGCCTCGTGCTCTTGCTTGCCGTGAGCAATCCTGGGAGTTGCCAGCTGCCCCCCAAAGGGTGGGAACAATCACGGCTCCCTGTAAATGTGGTGGGTGAGCAGGGTGGAAAACGGGTCGGGACAGCGCTGCCGATGTTGGGGAGCTGTTCTGCTCCCTGTGTCCCTGTGTTCCTACTGGTTTCTCCAGGTTTGTTTTTTTTAATCCAGAAATTAGATGTTACAGAAAGATCTACAGTCTCTTCATCTCACTCCTCTCCTCAAGCTATGGAGAAATAATTATTTCTGTGACAGATCAAGCTGTGTTTAAGTTCAATTCATATTAAGGTAGCTGAGGAGAATGCTGTAAAATTTTTGCCTTGTCTTTAACAAAACAGAACTGTGCACACCTGGGTCACACTGATGCAGCATCCAGGGACAGGGCCTGCAGCTGCCAGTTCTCTGCTGCTTTGCCGTGGCTGGATTCCAAACTATGGTGGGTTTGCTGTGCAGCTTACAGCTAAGGCTGCTGCTGAAGAAAGTAAATACAGGGGTGATCCACACTTTCCTCATGTTCATGCCTGGTTTTTGTCCCAGGCTAAGCACTAATGCATTTTTTCCCTATTTATTCTTTCTGAGCCTGGGCATTCCCAGCCTTTCAAGACCCCATTACATTGTTCCCACAGCATAAAGTGACAAAGCTCGGCAAAGGAACTAAAACACTGATGTCAGTGTCTGTGTGTGGCTGGCAATGCCCTCCCCACATAATTCTCTGTGTCAAGTGGAGCCTCTGGTCCTTCCTCACATACACAGGTTACCTGTGGAGTTATTTTTTTTTTCCCACTGCCGTAACACTTTGGAAAACTCACATCGTAAGTTCAGTTCTTTTCCAGTGGTTTTAAATTGTCAAATACACGTATAAAAATCAGTCTATTACCAGCTTGATTCTCCTGTCACTGAAGTTGGCATCAAAAACAATTCTCCCTTCCCAGCTGCGGCATCTCCCTCAAACACACCTCACTTTCAGACAAATATAATCCTGAATTAGGAGAGCAGCCCTTGGTGTTCAGCTTCTCCTTTGGCATGTTTTCAGGAATTTTTGATGTATATGATTACACGTATAAATTTGTTTATTCTTATACTATTATATAATTCCCCTAATTATATAGGTTTGTTAACATACAGCCTCAATACCAGCAGAGGCTTCCGTGTTTGTCAGCTGGAGACATGAATGTCTCTTACTGGGCACCTCTGTGAACATAGCAAATCGCGTCCAGTTTGGAAAAAGACCCTTTCTTTTTGAATTGCCATTTGTTTTGTATTGTTTTGCCCTCTGTATTGTAAATACAGAGGAGTTCTATGTGCTGGGCATGTAAATAAACCTGTTAGGTTTGGGGGTTTTCAGTATAGTCTATTTCTCTTTATTATATATGAGTGAAAGGGTTATTGTATTTTCAGATCTAGAAGCTCAAGACTAATCCAGGCTGCGTGGAAAACAAGGGGGTGTACTTCAGAGGATTTGCTGGAGTTGTGCTATTGTTGGTCTCAAAACACAGCCTCAATGGGCCTAGATGACCTCATCTTTCGCTGCCCGCTAATCCACCACCTCCATTTTCACCATGTCTCAGAAAAGTTTATTTAAGGAGACTTGCAGTGGAATAATAGCTGACGCTTTGCATAAGTCATAAAGTCAAAGTTAAACAAGTACATCTGTGTTGTACATTATGTACTGAACACTGAAGGAAAAAACTTCAAAATTTGCCATTGGACTAGGTTTTTATAATAATGCTTTAATTTTACAGGGTGACATTAAAACATAAAGCAGCCTCATGCAGTCCATAACTGGTGCTTCTGTTTAGTATTGGTGGTTCAGTTTTCGGCTTTTGAAATGCATGTACTTTCTTTTTCAGTCAATGCTAGGAAAAGGCAGTAACTGTCTTTGCATGGGAATCTCATTCCTTGTGTGCCTCTTCCCCATCCCTGGAAGTGTTCAAGGCCAGGTTGGATGGGGCATGCAGCAATCTGATCCCATGCCCATGACAGGGAGGTTGGATTAGATGGACTTTAAGGTCCCTCCCAACCCAATCCATTCCATGATTCCACGTTTCTGTGATCCCTGAATCTGCCGCTCATGTCAGAGTCCTCCAGACCCGGGTCACAGCTGTGACTGGGCATGACCAGGTTGTTCTTCAGGTGCGGATTCTGTCATTGCAGCTGTACCCAGCAGCTGAAGTTGTCTGTGGGTACTGTGAAATGCCATCTCTCTCTAAAGATAATTGGAAAATATGATTTTTACCACCCATTTTTATTGGAAGCCTCAGCCTCTTCGTGCTGCAGAGAAGAAATGCTCTGCGGAGGTCCTCGCTTTTAATTTTTTCAAGGAGCTGTACTCTAGCTATGTGCTACATAAAGCTGCCAGTAAGAGTTAACTATAAAAGAGAAAAAAGGCAAAGCAGACCTGCAAAAGTATTTTCATGGTCCTACCTCTGATTATTGTTAGGGTAGCTAGTAGGCAAGAGGTGTGTGGGATGCACAGTTATTTGACCGGTCACAGAACCAAAAAATAGGACTTGGAGGTTAAAAAGCTGAGGTTTGCCATATAAACAGTTAGAGTCAAAGGTTGATCCCCCTATCTCTTAGTCATACCACAGAGCTCTGTGGCCATTGCGCTGGCAGTCGGACCATGACATGTCAGTGTTGTCATTCTGCTGGGAGATGTCTGTGTGGCTGTGCCTCGTGCCTGGTTTGGCTCCATCCCGAGCCTCTCAGGAAATCCCAGACTCGCTTTACTGCTGGCACCCCTTTTCCCATCCCTATTTCCTTCCCTCACCTTTTCCATGCCCTTCTTGTCCCACCTCTGACTCCAGCTGGAGGATCAGATCCAGCGTGCCAAGACAGTGGTTTGGTTGTGTTGCAGAGCCCATCCTCAGGTGAGCAGGTGAAAATGGTGCCTTAAAGCCTGTGTGGCACTGAGTTCTGTCACCTGCCTGTCCTGCTGCAGAGAGGCTGGGGGACATGGGCCAGGCAGGAGTGGGAGCTGGCAGTCCAGCTGGACACAGTTCCAGTCCGTGCCTGGTCTGGGCTGTGCCCATGCCGTCCACTCCAAGTCCTAGTGGTCCCATCAGCAGGTTAGAGAGGCTCTTTGCTGCTCGTGACTGCTTATCTCCCGATTCCCAGAGCCTAGCAGCCACATCCAAGCCCTTGGCTTGCTGGAAGAGGAGGCTGGGGTTTGCAGCATCAGTCCCTCATGTCGTGGTGCCCCGCTCTGTGTATCACTGCCAGGGGCATTCACAACATCCTCCATGTGGGCAGGATGGAGGCAGCTACCTGGGGACAAAGCATGATATAAGTCTGGCAGCAGCAAAATGGCACTTTCTGTGGAGAAACGCTGAGCTCCTTGGCCTCTCAGAAAAAAATTTAAAATCTCAGACCTGTGGAGTTAAGGAATTTGAGATGAATTTGTTAACTCTCACATTCCAATCATCTCCTTGCAGACACAACAATGCCAGGTCCTTCAAACCCTTCAAAGCTGTGATGACGGGAATTTATACACTGATTTTATACCCTGAATTACAGTGTAGAGGGCGAGGGGAACACGATTCATGGCTGCATAACTCAGTTATGATAGGCTTTGTTAAAATGTCACTTATGAAGTGGTTTTCCATTGATTTGTTTTTGTGGTGCCATTTTTTTCAATCCACATCAGTAGTATTACAGTAAATGTTTGCATAGTTTGAATTTCTTTAGCTGAACATGCTTACCTGAACATCCAAGTTAAGAAGGGATGTACTGCAATAACAGGTAGCTGTAGATTGCTGTGTATACCCTTTTGTTGTTTTGCAGTTTGGATCTGGCAAGGGGATGTTTTCCTCTTGCAGTTTGCCTTATATACTCCTGTTTTTACCGATACTAATGCGTGTTGACAACTAGAGAAGTGATTGCAGTCTTACCATCTGTTTGAAAGCATTTTATTTACTTTTTGTAAACATTTTTACTAGTAAAAGTAACTTTGCTAGGATTTTACAGTTCCTTGCTCATGAAGCAGCATGAGATCCCCTACATATATACTATATCCAGAATTGCTGATTTTTACTCCTTAAAGTTTGTTTGCACGGTCAGTGTGGAACTATCCCGTAAAGCTGATGGGGTTTGGTAAACATGGTTCTTTAGACAAAATTACACTTTTTCTGCTGTTGGTCAGAAAGTTGCAGCGTTACAACCTGCTACCTTAAAAACCTGCCCAGGAGACACCAACGGGGCTTTAGGGGCTCCACAGATTTTCATTAGTTTCCATGTTATTTATAGGACATTGGGAAGACTCATTCATCCCTGGCAAAAAAAAGATATTTCTGAAATTCCAGTTTCTCCAATGTTGAGTGACCGTGACAAAGTTACTTTTTTTTCCCTTTTCACACAGTAGTGCTGTGCTCAGCCCTCGCGTTGGCTGGTCCACAGTGACAGAGCACTGTCCCTTGGGAAGGCTGCAGCCAGCCGGGATGGGGCCAGGCAGGCAGTGCTGGTGATGCTGGACGCTTGGCCACCCCTTGCCATCCTTGGGGTGCCTGGTGCAGCCAGTACCACCCCCCAGAGGAGTGGGGAAGGAGCACTGGAGGGGCGCTGCAGCTTTGTTTAGTGCCCATCAGAGCAGCCACCTGCTCTGTACTCCTTGCTGCCGTGCCAAGTGAATGTGAGAGCCCAGAGACAGTGAAAAGGAGGTGGATGAGGAACTCACCCTATCTGAGGCCAGCATTTCCAGGGGAATGGATTCCCAGGACAAAGAGCATATGATGTGTGTAATAGCTACAGGAAACGGATTTTCATCAACTTTTTATCCAAAGTAGTGGAATTCTTCTGCACAGCATAAATGGTGTTATGAAAATGTAAAGTTCATTAGAAAGCTGTGTATTTTTTATCCACTTGAATGTAATTTAGAGATTATATACTGTAATAGGATTTATAACATGATGCTGTTTAATCTTTATGGTGTTGCATACACGTTAAGCACAGCTAGCAGAACCCAGTGCTTACCTTCAACATACAACAAGCAACACGTGCTGATCTTCAGGACTGTTGTTTCTTGTATCAGCATTAATGGAAATAAAGAACTCTCTATAAGCGCTGTACAACACTAATCCAATGGACTCACCATCCTACTTTGAAGGATGAGGTGGTCCTGGTTTGAGGAAAATTTCTATTAGATGTGGAGGGTATTTGTATTTCCATATCAGCAAACTGCTGTGCTTGAGGATGTGTTTTTAAAAGCAACCTAGAAAGTGCCATGTTAGCCAGAGAAAAGATGGTATTCTTCTTGAACCTGTGGAGTTAAAATTCTTTGTAACCATCTTGTGGTATACAAAGCTCTAAGCTAAATGGTTTGGGAAGAGGTAATTTCTCCTTTACAGTCTGGAGGTACAAGAAAAGCAAATACCCAGAAATGTCAGAACGACCACTGAAAGCAGTGGGTGCTGTGACAGACACTGTAGTACTTTTAATGGGTAGTAAAACCTTAGTCCAACTCAAGTGGACTTGGACTCTGTACCTTTCCTCAGTGCAAAATGCTTCTAGGCATTCCTTTATCATCCCATGCTTTCTAAAATACATCCTTTTAGTTTGCTTTTTAACCTTAAAATATCACACAAAGATAAGCCTCTGCAGAATCTAATTTTACCTGGGATTCGGAACGTCATTGACCTCGCCCCAAAAAAGGCACTTTCCAGTAGACCTAATTTTGGGTCTCCCTTGTTTCTGGCTGGATGCAGGAAGCTGTGCTCCTCTTTCCTGTGACTGTTCAGACACACCAGGTGCTCTTGCCAGGCATTTCTTGTCCTTAACAAAATCCTGAGGACGTTTACTTTGTGATGAGTCACGGTCGCTGGCAGCAAGTAAAGGAGACAAGGTGATATTTCATCTGTCAGTGTTGTGTTGGGTAACAGAAAGGGAAACCTTGCACCCTTCTGGTGGTTCTGCTATGTCGAGTTCAGCACAGGGCATGGATTGTAGTGACACACCTTTACCTGATAACAACTGTGTGCTGGACTGAACCTGATTGTCATGCTGTTAAAAATTCCATGGTAACAAGACAAATGTGACTTGTGTCCACATTCTGTCATCATTTTATTTTCATAATAATTGATCAGGCATTACACCCTCAAAAGCTGTAATTTTACACCAATTTTGAGACACAGTGCTGATTTTTCCCCTGTTTAAGTCTACATTGAGCAATCATGAAAGGGTTGCTGGTCTACTGAAACACAGATTATTTTAGAAAGATGAATGAGAGATAAGAATTTCTGTGTTGATGACAAGCTGTGTCTTCTGAAAGAGAAAACAGAGTTTCAACATGAATCCACTGTAAATTATGACGAGCGAGGAAGTAGTGATCCCCAGGGCTTGGCCTGCACCAAGAGCTGGTTGCTGCCCTTCAAACAGAAGAGAAGCAGAACCAGGCCTTTTTGTGAACCAGAAGAAAGTGGAGAAATTCAGAAGCTGGAGATAACTTTTCCAATTCTTCCAGAACCCAGAATGGTTTATAGTGCCTGAGTTTTTCCTTTGTTAAAAAAACCACTGTGTAATATATTTGTCAAAAGCACCAGATGTCAAATGCCTGCCTTGCAAAGAACCAAATCAGAGATTCATGTTTGTGGTGGCAGGACCGGGGCCATCATGCTGCCCCTCAGCACGGATGTGGGTCCAGCTGCCACCAGCCCCACTGTCCAGCAGCTTGCAGCATCAGTGGACCCGCGGAGTGGCCACTTGCTCTCCCTGTCCCTGCACGGCCTCTCAGGCCTGCCCGTCCTGCTCCGAGCCGTGTGCTGCTCGGCCGCCGCCTTTCTTCGCTCCGAGGGGCTGAGCTGAGCTCCTGCCTTGCATCAGGAAACATCACTCCGAGAAAGACATCCAGGAACACGGCAGGCATGTGAGCAGTGCAGCTCCAACAAAGATCTGTCTGTCGGTGAATGTCACCCCACAAACCTACCTAAAATGTCCTTTTCTTTCTCCCGTCGTCCTGTACAGCTTTTCTTTATTTTTTATACAAAATGTCAACTTTCTAGCATTTGGGTTATTCCTTAGAATGGATCTTTTCTTTGTGTGAAATAAGCTTTGGGTGTTTATTTAGATGTTCACTGAAACTGTGTAGAGAGCAGTAATTGTGTGGTACTAAAGAATTAATCCATTTAGTCATGGGAAGCCCTACTTAGTCTTTTTTTTTTCTCTTTTTCTTT
>QWTY01005736.1:20933-51665 GCA_008033365.1 Pseudorectes ferrugineus | reverse complement strand
TTTTTTTTTTTTTTTTTATCATAACAGGCAATTTTAAGGAATTACAACTTTATTTAGAAATTTTATTTTAATAACTATATTGATAAACTTGTTTTCATCTGGGGAAAAAAGCAAACTCCTTGTATTTTCTTATTTTAAGAAGAATCGTCGCTTTCCATAGAACTCTGTTTTTGTGCTCCTGTTCCCTTTATGCTTCAATTTCTAAACAGACAATCTTCTTGTAAAACAGATCCTTCTAACTATTTTATGGAGACTGCTAAGCCAGCTTAGGGAATCTTAACATTTAAGCATATAATTGTCTACTTAGAGCCCTAGACTGGTAAAATAATGTCCAAAGCTTCCTGTACCTCCTGTGTCTTGCCTTTCACTCCCATGAAAGCTGTCATGCTTGGGGGTTTTTTTGTTGGTTTGGTTTTCTTTAACCTCCCCAAGCATATTCTTGATCTCACTGTACAGTGCTGCTGTCTCTCTTAGGAACGCAGCAGGGAACCATTTGTTTACTGGCTGCTCCAATTCTTTCCAGCAAAATTCCAACGTGTCTTCATTGGCCTTGGGAGTGTCCAAGGGGGGCATTCGGACCCGCAGACAGCAGTGGGTCTGGCTGCCCAGGGTGCATCCCCTGCAGTGCTGGTCAGTGGACTCCTGTCCGTGGGCTGTGGCAAGGAGAGGGACAGGAGCAGGGGAATGCCAGGGCAGAGGCCTCGGGGCTCCTGGGGGAACACCGTCTGTAGCTGGAGGCAAAGCCACTGATCCCCGTGGGGCTGAGGCAGAGGATGTCCCTGAATGTGTCCCCGGTCTGTCTAGGGAGTAACAAACCCCAGGTTCCTGTTGCTTGGTCGGGGAGACCTTTAGTATTTCACGGTTTTAGAAAAATGTCTAAAGTCACAGACAATACAAAAACAGAGCTCAAGGAGCATTTGGACAACACTCTCAGGCACATGGTGGGATTCCTGCGGCTGTCCTGTGCAGAGCAAGGAGTTGGATGCGGTGATCCCTGTGAGTGCCTTCCAACTTGGAATATTCTGTGATTTTGTGATTCTATGACGACACATTAGAAAGTACAGCATATTTTGAGTGCAGAAGCATTCAGTGCTGAAGCCCAATGACTAGCTCTTCAGCTCTGCCTGTTTTCCTGTTTTCCTTTTATTCTTGTGAAGTGGTACACGAGTAGGGAGGAAATTGTTGAAAATAAACTAACAAAAGTGTTTATCAGTAACATAAAGGTGACATAGTCAGCAGTTTGCCTGCAAAATCATGGTCCATCAGGAATGGTAAGTGGAAATGCCTTTAAAAGGAGTCTGTTCGGGCCAGAGCAGAGCAGCATATGGACTGCAAGCTGCCACTGGATATGCTGGTTCTTGTTCTCCCAAACCTTGTGTGTTGCTGGCACAAGAGAATCTCAACTCAGTTGTTAGTATCTACCTGTCGAATATAATATCTTCATTATAGTAGTGCAAAAGTAGCAGATCTTTTTAAGCTATACTTGTACGTCAGAAATATGATTAACTTGGCATATTAACAGATTATCTGGCAAGAATAGGACAAGTTAAAAGTTAAAGACATATGGGTTATTGGTTGCAGAAATGCAATTATTTTTGTTTTACCATCAGAAAAGGGTACTGCGCACATCAGCATTTCTTGGATCTGGAACCTGATTTTCAGGCGTTTAAAATTGCGTCTGTATTTATGATGTTAAATGCTGTCATTACACACAACTAAACATTGCAAATGCATTCAAACAGGATAGATGTGACACTGTGTGGCAGCCTCAAATACTTTTTAATTGCTATTGTTAAACGAGGCCTCAGAGACGGTGGGAGGGTGATGTAATATGTGTGTGTGAGGAGGATCAGCGAAGAGTTTTTGTTGTTTTTTCAGTGCAAGAACCCCAGCAGTGTCCACTGGAAAATGGTGTTTGGAACAAAATTCTGGGCAGGCTCCGTGTCATTATTGTGACACGAGATTCTTGGTGGGCTCAGAATACCCTTGAGGAGCCGTGAGGGCCATGAGATCCACGGGCCATGAGGGCAGGTGGTTTGGGAGTTCATCCCCTCTGGTGGCCTCAGCGCTGATCGTGCTGGCCCCAGCCCAGCGAGCCACACTGCGGGAACTGCTGCGAGGGCAGAATGACCTAGGGCTGGGGGTGGGCAAAAGTCGGCAGCACCAAAGGGAACTCAGGGACACCGTCGGGGGCTGCTTAGGGCTGCCCTGCACCAGCCAGAGGGCTCCATCCTTCCTCAGGCCCTGTGGGCTTTGCATTCAATCGTGGCTCCGGGCCCCTGGGGAAGAAGTGCAGGTTGGTTCTTCCTTCAGTCACATTTCCTTCAGTCGCATTTCATGGACAGCACGTGGTACCTGTGCTTCGGGTAGGAAAATGGTAGATGGGATGCTCCTCTCGGCAGCTGTAATGTCAAAAATCCATCGTTTGTTTTAATCTTTTTAAAAAAAGAAGAAAAAAAAGGTCTAAAATCAATCTTGTAGTTAGACCTGGCTTTATTTGAAAGCTTAATATGGATGTAGAAATGTAGTTCCCAGCACCTGTGTCCCAGCACAGGCTGGGCAGTGCTGAGCATCCATCACTGAAGCACCCAGCATCTCCTCAGCATTGCTGGGGTGTTCAGGGCCACCCCTAAAATGTCACATCAGGAATTATCTGGCATCTGTCTCGGACATTTGTGGGGTGGTTGCATGCTTGGTTCCAACGTCAGGATGGGTATTTAATTATTCTCTGCTGACTGGACGTATCCTGGCTTTGGCCAATTTATCTTGGTGGTGTTGCCATCCCATCTCCTGGTCCTCAGTATAAGACATGGTGAAGATTTGCGGCTGAGATCAGGAAAACATCAATAATGGATACTTCTGACCCAAATTCAAAGCTGTCTTAGCATTGCTAAAGTATCAAGTTTGAAAGGCATGCCTGGAGATCGTACCAAAATTTTTCCTTATTCCTGCTCATTGTTTTGTTCCATGTCTTTTTAATAGATTTTTCATCAGAAGTACTTCCTAAAAAAATCAATGTGATTGTTTTAATGAGATTTATTGTTTTTAGCCAGTGCCCTGTGGTTTGCTTAATATAATTACAAAGCAAGGTGCAGCTGCAGCAGAGTATCAGTGAAGCAAGAAAAGAGTGGGCAAAGAAAAAAGTACCAAAAATCTCTAGGCAAGGGCTTTTTTGGCCAACACAGCAGATAACCTATGTGCTCATGATTTGCCAGCTCCCTCATTCCTTCTTGGTGCCAAGAAAGAAATCCTTACAGGTCTGTGATCTGCCTCAAGGTAGATGCATTTGGCAGCTACCTTTGATTCCTTACCTGCAGGGAAACATTACATTTGGGATACCTAAAGTTGCAGCCCCTAAAAATGTTTGTTTTACCCATTTTAGATACTTGGATGTTTTCTTTTTCAGTGCATGCCAAGAGGCAAGTGTACTGAAAGCACTAGTTCTGCTGGTCATGTCCTGTTTTTTCTGAAGATTTTGCACCATGCCAGCTCACCGTGTCCCTCCTGACATGGGGTTTTCTTTGGGGCAGAGAACAGTACAGAGAGTTGCAGAGCTGCAGCAAGCATCCACTGGCACTTCTCTCACAAGAAGGGGAGTCACTGTTATTTATTCTCCCTTTTCTTCTCAAAAGGCAGCAAACTATAATTGAAATGGAGTTCCAGCAACTTGTTAAACACTCCAGGAGCAGCACCCACTTTCACCCTGCACTTTCACCCTGCACCAGCTGCAGCTGCTGCAGATCAACGCAAGGCCCCAGATGGTGCTGCCTAATCCCCAGGAGAATCTGTGTCCTGGAGGCAGCTCTTATCGCTCCAGACCACTGCAGACATTGTCTGCAGGTCTGCTATAAGGGGGAATAATACAAACATGCAATGCATGAGTTTCACTTCCTTGAGCAACACAAAGACACAGGAAGTGAAGTTAAACATTACAAGAATAGAGTTCACATTACCGAAAGCTGAGCTATTTTTGCTGCCCCAATAGGTGGCTGGTGGTTTGAGGGGCAAGGGGCACACTTGAACCTGCCACTTGTATTTTGCCGCTGAGAATTGCGGTATAAAGACCGTTTTAAAGAACATTTTTGCATCTGTTTTGTCTGTGCTGCCAGTTGCCGTTAGCTCACCTGGGTGACGGTACAGATGCTGCTTTGCTGGAGTTGTTGGAAATGCTCAGATTCCTCAAATTTCGCAGTGGAAGTGTATCATGGTGGGCTGTCCTGGCAGGTGTAGGATGGACAGGCTCTGCTCCTTTCCAGTTTCCCCTGGCAGGCAGAGGGGTTTCTGCCCACTGAGAGGGAATATCTCCAGGCACTTCTTTATTAAATTATTTTGGTGCTACATAGCGGGCATAGTTTTGCACCGTCTTGTCTATTTCCTTCCACATATGCCTTTAAAAATTGTCCATGTTAGGCTTTTGATAACCCAATTTTAATTTTAAAAAGCAGTCCAAATCAGTTAATCCTGGCAGGTAGTGCAGGTTGTGTTCGTGTATGATTTGATCTTGTCACCTCTAGGGTTCAGTTTAATCCCCACAGCAGTTATGACCATGCTGCAGTGGAGGCCAAGGTATAGCACTGGCTCAAAAGCATCAGGTTAAATTTCAAAATAAAATAAAATAAAAATATATTTTAAAAAAACCAAAACCTAAACATTGCTGGAATAGTGTTCATACAAACAGATTATCATCAGTTTATCATCAGTGTCTTGTTATTTACTGAGCTGTAAAGCTTGTGCTGATTTCACATTGTACGTGATTTATACTATGCTGAGTTGTTCCACTCCATACCTGAAAAATTACAAAGGCACTCAGGTTCCTGATGGCTCTTTCTGGTGCTATATATGAGCCTCTTTTATTGCTTAATATATAGCCCCCTGCTCTGGGATCAAAAAATAGAACATCTCAGGCGGTTCTGCAGAAAATGTCTAAGTCCCCGTAACCTTGCAAATGGAGCCGTAATTTGGGGGGCTTTAGGCTTTAGTTAAAAGAAAGCAAACAAAAATTATTAGACTTTTCATTTGAAAACACGTTAAAATCCTGCGGTATTTTTTACCACATTAAACAAGAGAACAAAAGTCGCACAGAAAATTGTCGACAGTTTTAGTCTGATGTACGTCCAGCTGCACTCGGAAGAGAGCACAGATGAATGTTTTCCCCTATTTTAAATAACTGCATCCCAGCCAATAGAGTTTCGGTGAGGATGTGCGTGTGCTGAAGGTGTCATTATTCAGACTTATTTCAGTTGAAACTGTTTCATAAAGAACTACTTACTTTTTTCTCCCTAGTATGATTTTGGCAAAAGCTGATGGAGGGCCTAATATTACCTAGCAAGAGCGTGCTAGAAAGCTTTTATAGATTCTGTTTGCATTCCTAAATAATTATTTTTAGCATTATTTATACTGCATACGGGTTTCCCGGGCACACGTCGTCTCATTGCAGTAACTCTAGGAACACAGAAGAACAATCCACTCTCCAGAGCTGAATATACAAGATAAAAGATGTTTGAGATTAATATGCAAACATTTGGAAAACAATGGAAATGGAAGGCAAACTGTGGAAGTTGGCTTTCCTGAGTAACAAAACACCCAAAGACAAGGAATGTGAAAGAAGGTGGCTCTGACCCCCAGGAGCACAGACATCACAGAATTTGGGCATTGTTAGTGTGAAGAGTTAAGCCAGGTACAGCGAGGGTTTATTCCCAATGTAACCATAGAAAATAAGGTACAGCAGGAATGAACTTCCCTGTTTGTACTTGAAAGGTTTCTCTGTGTTCTCTTTAATTTTAACAGCATTGATATTCTGTTTGCTTTATGAAACCCTTTATTACAAACAGTTATGAATATGAACATCTCATTTGACTGCTGATGAACAGAGGGGAAAATCTAAATTAAAACTTTAAATACCACTATTTAATTACCCAAATGGCTTTGACTGTGTTAAAGAGTGCCTGGGATTATTCTGTTTTTCAATTTGTTTTAATGCTTCCTTGGTAAAAGCTGATGGATTCCCAGGCCCATTGCTGTCACTGATGAACTATATAAAGATAAATGACATTATGGTAAATTCCACTTAATGACACATTTTTAATTTTCAGAACACAGACATTTTCTGGCTAGTGAATGAAGGCTAATTACCTCAAGATCAGAACAAAATAACTCCTCATTTTGAAAGATAATAGAAAAGAAATGTTGCAGATTAATGATGCTATTTATCTTTAAAAGAAAAAAAACTCTATCTTTATCCTGATAGTGCTGTTCCCTGAGGAACACAGTTATAAAATGAATCTGAAGTCGCAACTTAATAGGTTATTAAAATTATTTGAGTGTGGGCTCCTCTGGTTCAGCCTTTCCATAAATTTAAATTGGAGGTCTGCTGTATTTCTAAAGAAAGCAGCTTGTTTACGAGGCCACAGGGAGCAGACAGGGTGCTGACAAAAGACATGCCTCACCCCATCCTGAAGCTCCTTTTCTAAGCCTGAATGGAACTGATATGTTTCAGAAACAGTTGAGAGAAAAGTTTAAAATATCTGAATTATGTTACACCAGTGTCTTTTCTTTCCAGCATGTGTCATGATAAGAGTAAGTGGGAATAAAGGGCACAGAGATAAATCTGCTGTGGGGACACAGCAACAAGCAGCATCAGCTGTGAAGTACCAGGATCAGAGGTTTTGTGACTGATGGCACCGTTGGTTCTTGCTGGGAGGCTTGAGCAGCCTCACCTTTAAAAAAGGTGGGTGGAAAAACATACTGAGTGTGAGCTTTGCACGTGCTTGTTCAGGCTGTCCAGCTCCATCCATCATTGTCCCCAGCCAGATCACAGGTAACACTTCTGTCCCTCTCCCTCCTGATCTGAAACGTGTGTCATGGAAGCAAATTCCTGTCAGATATCCTTCTCATGCAGAGAACTAAAGTGTATGAAAATTCAATTGAAAAAGGAAATTTTCATCCATGAAAATATCTTTCGTGTCTGTTGTTGCCTAATCCTGGAAATCTGGGCCCTGGTGCACTGGCAGCCACACTGCTGGAATGTGTTGTGTGTGATGAAGCCTCTTCTGTACGCAGCCTCCTCCCAGTCTTCCAAGCACCATGGCCATTCTGTGAGACATGGTTTGTGCCTTGGCCCTGAGTGAGTTCACTCTGGAGCAGGAAGTGACAAGTCAGCTCAGTTGAACAGGCTGGGAAAGAGTAGTTGGAGTGTCCGAGGCTGGAAGACAAGAAGGTGGAGGGAAATCCCACTCACTGGGTTCAGATATCGTGGGCTAAAGACACAACTGGGTTTGGGGGTTGGTTTTTGGTTTCTTTCCTGTCCCTATGCATGCAGCAGAGTGTCATTTTCCCTTGACCAAGCTCAGCTGTGTGCTGGTGATGTTTTGCTGTGCCTCCATCCACAGGAGAGCGAGGGTCTGCTCCTACCACTGGTGCTGCAGGAGGCCTTGGGGATGGACGTGTACCCCTGTGTGGTCTGCAGCTTGGTGACTCAAGGGTCAGTGCTGCTATCTCTTCCCCAGGCTGCTCATCCTCCTCTGCCTTTGGACAAATTACTTAGGTATTTAATGACTGAATTAAATACCAAATTCAATATTTAAATACAGCCTGGGCTCCAGTGAGCTCCCTTCATTTGCAGCAATTACAGTATTTTCTGTCCCTGCAAGCCCCTCACAATGCTCCTTGCTCTCCATGGTGTGGCAGATTGGAGTTTCATGGTACGAGAGGCTGCAAGGGGACCGGTGGTCCTGCCACGTGCTCTCCTCTCTGTGTCCTTCACAGCCACAGAGGTGCTTCCAGAGGTGGCCATGCAGCCACCACAGGGCTGGCGACATCCCTTCACTTCTCTGCTGAAGTCTGTCCTGTGCCACTGAATCTGCCCCTTCACCTCACGCTCGCCCAAACCCTCCTGAGGAGGTTCTGGAAACCCCACTGTGGTACTTGTGAAATAGTAATCTAAAGGGAGTATTTTATATTATTTGAATTTGTATTGTTTGGATACAAATTATGTCCAAAAAGATGGAGATATATAATCCCAGGAAAAATGTCTTAGGGGCAATTTATAAATGTTTGCTGAGTTTAATGCTATTTGTTTCTATATTAGGCTAATGATGGAATACATTGGCTCGTGTGGGGGGTTAAAGCAGAGTTAATTAGAGTTAAAACTCCAGCCAGGTCACTCACTGACAAAATGCAACACTTCTGATGGCAACAATCAGGAACAACACTTTTAGTACCTCTGGTGCTACTGTATTTTTCATAGTTCTGACTGTTTTGTCCATGGTCCTTCCACTCATCTCTTGCAGTAACGTCTTTGCTCTGTGCATGGGACTTTCCTTTTGGATTGTCCATCTGCTTCGCAGAAGTTGGTGACCTGTGGTCTGGTGGAAATGCAAGAGACTAGGCCATGATCTCGAGATCATGATACACAATTAATATATATGGTGCCAAAGTAAAGAAGGAAATACAGAGCAGATTAATTTTGATTGAGTTGTAAAATGGTTATTCATTGAGTTTTTACGAGGTCTTGGCAAACCTAGGAGGTTTCACGCCTGTAGTTTAAGATTCCACTGTGGGTATTTGCTGTGGATGAATCAGCAGTTCATACAACAGTATTTTCTGTAAATTATTTATCTATTCACGAAAGTGTAATGTGAGCATATTCTCTGTCCTGAAGGATTGCTGGGTTAGTTCATGCAAGGGCGCAGTGGCTCACATGCCAAGGCAGTCCCATGTGGTTCAGAAGCCAGCTAGCTCCCCATGGCAATGTCCCATGTGATCTGCTGTGTCTTCCAGAAGCCCAGCAGATAATTCAGGAATGGTTACCAGCAGGAAACAATTTCTGTAAGAAAAGGGTTTATTTCAAAAGGTTAGATTAATAATGGTGGCTGAGGTTGCCTCGGTTCTTGAACGTTGTTCTTGAAAATTGCATGTCTTACAGAGTTTAGGTTTTTGGAGGCTTAGGATCGTGAGGATAGTCTTGAGAAGAAGCTTCTTGTAGGTACATTGTAATATCAAAACTATGTTTTTTGCTTGTGTAATTATGATGATACCTAAATAGAATGCAAATGTTATGTATCACCTAGGTTTTAGTAATAGTACAGCGCTTTAGGATGACATTTCTAGAGTTAGTTTTTCCTGATTTATTGTAGTAGTGCACCGAATATCAAAGATATATATGGAAATATTTTGCCAATGTTTCTGATGGATTCTGCCAGCAGAAACTGCAATTTTTATTTTTTAGTTGGCTTTGGGTTTTCTGTTGGACAATTGTCAATATGACTGACGAGATCTCATTTAAAAAAATTTTTTTTTCATTTACATGATGTTATCCATGGCTGTTGTGGCTCATATCTAGCATTCATACATAAATTCTTCCAATTGTACTAATGGAATTCTAGTCCCAGGCAGCAGCATTTTACAACACCGTAGCAAAAAGCAATGTCTGAAACTAGGAGTGTCTCTAAGAAGTTCTTTCACGTTGAAGCAAAAATGTGCTCAGCAGAAAGAAATGTAAATTTAGGGAAAATCTCCAATTTCCTATTCTATGCAAAGCTTTGATTTTTTGCTGATTCAGGCAGTAGGGTTGACATTGGAGCTTCTCATTTCTTCTGAAATAATCACTTTTTACTTTGGAGCAGCCTTTCATTTTTCACAGCACTATCTTCTGAAACAGTCCACTTTGTATGTATGAATCTGTTTTTCTCCAGATAACACAGAAAGTAAAACTATTAGAAACAGGTTCCCATCTATTACTTTCCGGAGTCCATAGAGAAATACTAATTTTCAGTGGCACCCATTTGGGGCCTTTACTGATGTCTTTTGCCCCCCTTTCAAAAAAAGACAAAAAGAGGAAGAAGAACATGCATCTGTAGTCTAAATTGACTGTGCCAAATAAAACATTAAATTTCAAAAGAACATGTAAAAGGCAGAGATAGTTAATGGTAATAAAGCTGTCAGTAAAAGCCTAATGGCTGAGGAGGATTGCAGAGCCTGTCCTGGAGGGGTCCAGAACCATCTCTGGAGCTACAGGCACTGCCTGCTGGGCGATGGTCAGCGCTGTTGGTCATCCCTTGGGTCTCATACAGCTCTTCCCTAACACAAGCACAATTTTAACCTTTATTTAGAAGTGGGATTGTGTGCTATGGTGGTACAGTGAGCATGTTCTAAACAAGAAGCCTGGGTAGATTTGCCTTTTTTTGACATGAGGGCAACCTGATGTGCTTGCATCCCTGACCTAATTACTGCTGGCGTTAAAAACACCCCAGACTCATTGGGGTTCTATTAAGGTTTGTTTTGTATATGGATTTCCATTTATTGTTGCTCTCTTCTGATCACTTCTACTGTTTCAGTATCTCTTTTTCATGGAAGTACAATCCCCAATCCTCCCTCCTGCTGCTTGGCTCTACGGAAGTACCTTCTGTTTGGCTCAGGTTTTTCAGAGGAGGCATCTTCTGCACCCGGGTGCTTCCTGACTTTTCTTTGTGATGACCACATCGTTACGACTGCCCCACACCTTGGGCAAATGCCCCTGGGACGTGTCATTCTCTGTCTCTGGGGGGCACAGCGAGGTTCCCATTCTGCTGTCCATCCATCATTGTGGCTGTCCCAGAGGCTGGTCCCCTCTGCAGAGGGTAGGCAAGGATGAGGGCTGCAGTGGGCACTCTGCTCTTCTCCCTGCTCCTGCCCCCCATGCCTCAGCACTCTGGGATCCACTTGGACACTCCCCAGAGCTGACTGTTAGTTTCAGTGTCAGAGGCTGTGCTGCATTAGGATACCCCATGGCTACTGCAAGCCTGCATGGTAAAGTTTTATGTGTTCTTTTTGACAAAGAAATTTTATGTATTCCAAAAAGCGGATAGTTTTTAGTGCATGCCTTTGGAAACAATCAGCTCTGATGTGCAAGTATTTAGGTTTTCTCCAGCCACTCTTGTCATTGTTGTTCATGTTTTTGTCACCCACTCCCATTACAGTTACCTCGAATGACCCAAGTTAGGATATGTTGCAAGACCTTTCTGCAGGAAAAGGTCTGCCCTTAAAGTAACTTCCTGAGCATTCTTGGCACCTCTCCCCATGACCACATGCAGTTTAAAAACCCATAGGTAGCAAATGACACATCCACTGCTCCTGTCAATGTCATGGCCTTGCGTCGCCATGCTGAAAGGTATCTCCTCAATTTATTGTTCCCTGGTAGTTGTTTCTTTGGGAGCAGGCCTCTTGTATAGCTATTTGTTGAACTGTGTACCTACTGAATTAGTCAAAGACCTGTATAAAACCATTTTTTTCTTTTCCTCTTTACCCCTCCCCCAAACTTGCTTTTGTTATGTATTGGCTTGCTAATCCTTGTGTTGAGCAGTATCAGACATCACCTTTCTTGGGGGCACTTAGTCCACTCTTCCGCTTTCTTTGTCAAAGGGCTCCCTTAATAGGAGAAGTCAACAGGGAGGACAAAAGGGATTGAAAGTTGTATTTAATCGGGGTCAGAGAGGTGGTGTTCAGAGTGACGGGCCCACAGGCAGGCTGGCCTTTTATGCTTTCCGACACAGATGGTCCCAGAGCATTCAGCTAAGTGAAGAGAAAGCTGCCCAGTGAAAGCTATTGTGGGGCAGCATCGTTACAGTTGAGAAGGGTTGCCAGGGGTAACTGGAGAGTATCACCAGCATCCTGTGATCACTAGTCTGTGCCATTGAAAACGCCAGACCCGGGATCGCTCTGGGTCCCTTGGCATCCTCCCGATGCTCTGGCGTAAGCAGCAATGTCTCATGCTACCTTTTTAAAATTTAATATCAGTATTTTTACTTTGAGGCACATAAACTGTAGAATCATTTGCATTTCTTAATTTCAGAGTAGCCACCTTCTGCAAAATATACAGCCACTTGCTTTGGAACATATTGCTTTTCTTCCCCTGGGGAATAGTCTAATAATATTTGAACTTATTAAGATAACACTGTGTTTACAGAAACTTAATTTTTTAACATTTGTCTGAGTGCATGAATAGCTGAATAAAAAAAAAGAAAAGGAAGAGAAAAAAAAAGGAGCTTATATAATTCAACATGAATAAAGACTGCAGGCATGTGCGAAAGCTTTGGAAACTGTGCCCAGAAGAACCCTGGGGTTTTGCCACGGTACCTTCTTTGGTCTAACCAAGTGGCACATCACAGCAGGTAAAATGTGTTCCTGACAAAATAGTTGAATGCTGCTTTTCTTTTTAAACAGCAGCAGCCCTACTGATTTTTTGTTGAAGCCATAGGTGCTGGAGATTGTAACTCAGGTGAAATGCTGTTTGAAAGTGCAAATACAAGCAGAAGCCCTAAGCATGAGAAGGTCAGCACCGAAAATGCACTGGTGCCCAGCAGCCATCCCTCAGCATGTGCCAGCCCCAGCCGTGGCCACACAGAGCAGCCCTGGGTGCAGTCCAGGGCACCTGGTGCCTTGGGACGGGTCTGGAAGGGGCAGATGCAGAACCAGCTGTGCTACACAGCGTCCACTGCAGAACCAGCTGTGCCACCTGGTGTCTGGTGCAGATCCAGCTGTGCCGCTCGGTGCCCAGCACAGAGCCATCAGTGCTACCTGCCAGCACCTGCACACCCAGAGCACCTCCACTGGCAGCGGGTGCCAGCCAGGCCTCACTGTGGGCCAGGGGGTGATGGGCACACACAGAGGGCATCACAACCCAGCCTGTGCTGTATCCTGGGCGTTTTGTCCCCGTTAGTCACCACGAGAGCACCGCCTGCCACAGGGCCACACGGAAGCATCGCAGTGCTGGCATTTGTGCCACGTCAGTCACGCAGGGAGTCCCCACACAGGCTATGACACAGCTCAAAGTGAGAGGGAATTAAATGACAGTTTCATATGGATTTCATTAAAAAATTGGATATTTGAATTAAAAAGCAGCCATATTGGGTATTTCAGCACTTCCGGACATTTTTACCAGTGCTAATATTGTCTACGATTAAGCAGCTCACATCCTCCACTTGTTTGTTCCCTGCTTAGGTCACTGAGATGTTCCAATCTGAGTGCTCGTGTTGATATCAGTGACAGTGGTGGCAGTGATGGCACCTGGGTTCTCCACAGCACTCCTTTTTTGTGTGGTGGCAGGGTGGGGTGCTATGGGTAAAACACCCTATTTGGGGTAGAATTGTTTGTGGTTTTTGTTATGGCACTGTCACACTGCAAAGGAAAGGGAGGTTTTGCAGGGCTTTGTCAAAGCGAGCAGCCTTGGAAGTCAGAAGTATAATCTTCATTATAATGAAACAGAAATAATGAAGGCTGGAGGCAGGTGTGTAATTCAAAGAGCGTGTTGTCAGAGACAATGGCAAAAAAGGAAATCAGTGTTTCTACAGCTCCTGAGATATGTTCTTTTCAGGCAACCAGTGAATTTATCATTCTTTGTATTTCCAAAAGAGGGAGGCTAGCTGTGCATTCCTTTCTCAGATTAAATAGTTGGCCCACTTGTTTTCCAGATTTTGAATGTTGCTGGTGAGTGATGTAATCTGTTTGCTTTAAACAGTGTGTTTACTTGCCTGCATTTGCGTTGAGTAGGTGGCTTTTTACTTTCATACCTCATTTTCATTTTTTTAAACCATTTGAAGATCTGATGGGTAACAAATTGCAGGTTATCTTTCCCTTATGCTTCCCTCTGCACCTCAGTTAAAAAAATAATAATAAGGTAATCACATCTTTCCTAGTGCATCATCGAATTTGTTGATCTTATACAAACACAGGTGTAAATGAAAGCAAGTGTAGAAATAATGCATCTCAAATGCACTTTCTTCACATTTTTTTGAAAATGAATATCTGATTTTCAGACATGTAATAATGCAAAATACATGTCTGATTTCAGTCATACTGGATCATCTGAATCACTAACGGCAAAAGGAGATGCAAACTTGAGCATCCCAGCATTTCTTTATTGCTAATACGTCAGGGACTTGAAATAAAATTATTTGAGGTTGTACTCAGCAGAGGTCCTTACTGCCACCCAGAATTTATAACATTTTGGGAGTTTCCTGCCTCTAGTCTTGCCCTGAATTAAGGAAGTAAGAAGTCTGTAACTTTACTTGGCAATCAAGATTTGGATTATTTTTCCTAAACCACATGGGCTTGGCATCAAGGCCAGACCTTGTGACAGCTCACGGCTGACAGAACCAGGTGTGTATGGCAGCTGTACCCGTGCTCATCTCCGTGCTGGCGCATTCCTGTGAGCCACAGGCTGAAATGCTGCTCTTTACCAACACGGCCAGCGCTGGCCCAGCCCTGCCACAGGCAGGGCTTCCAGCAGATGTGGCTTCATTTAGGCTCAGGTGAAGAGATACCGGGCTGGATCTGGTACCCAGCCACCAATGCAGGGTAGTCTCTCGTGGCACAGTGTTGGGTGAACCCCACTAGCAGCATCGTCCCGGTGTGGGTGTCATCCCGCTGTGGGGATACGCCAAGCAGGACAGGACTTGTCCCTGGACGCCCTCAGGGAGCACCAGTGGGGCCTCCACAGCAGTACCCCCTGCGCACTGGTCCCACTCTTGTCCACAGGCAGGGACCAGCTGTCTCCAGGAGGGTGGGCGTGAGGTGTTCTCTGCCTCCTCCTCCTCCTCCTCCTTCACAGCCCTGTCAGTCTTTTCTGATGTTTAGTGTAAAATGGTGCCAGCTCCCTTCAGGATTCTCTCCTAACATTACCAATATATTCCCCCTTCCCAGCTCATCAAGACTTTAGGAACAGGACTGATCCTTGTGAGCTGTGGTGGCTCCTGTGCCCTGGCCACAGGCTCGGAACACTGATCTTATGTTCCATTGCTTTTCTTGTCTCCTTCCTCCCTGCCCACAGGCCAGTGAAAGATGGTGGGAGTTAGAGAGAGTGTCTGCATTATTTGTTTAAAGGACTGACGAGCTACCACCCTGCTCAGGAAATTTGGTTGATTGCACATTTTAAATGAGGCCTTGGTGATTTTTTTCAGTGATAGGACTGGTTGTTTTTTCCCAGTGTTGCTAGGTAGAAGCAGGATCTGCTTTGGAACCAGCTCTTCAATCATGGATTCAGACATCCCTTCCTCTTGTCCACATGAAGGGGGAAAACCTGAATCAAAGATTTCAGGAGTTATTACCCAGACTTGTAATATAGAAACTATATTTAGTCAGTTGCGCAGTAGAACTGGGATTCTGCTGCAGCGTAGGGGACTTTCACCTGAGGTACACGGGCAGAACTGTTCAGATGATTGAGTCTTTATCAGAAAGGAGTGACTTAAATCACAACTTTTGATATGCATCAGCTTTCTTGGATTAATACAAATATTTCACATTCACTTCAGCTCAGTCACATGAAGTAATTGACCTGAATTAAGTAACTGCATATTGTAAAGAGTACCGCTGTTTAAAAATCAACATTGAAACTAAAAAGAAGCTCTAATCAAGCAAAACATTATAAATTAAAGGAAAAAATATAAATATGAAGTGCATAACAGTTTCCTACTAGAACAGCAAAAAGGTGAGACTTGCAGTATTTGAATTTAGGTAGGAAGAGCTAGCATATAATATGCCTTCCATTTATATTATTGTCAGGAAGAAGTGATATTAAATGTCCTAAGTGCTGTTTTAAAACTAATTATATGCAGCCTAACTACTCAGTACTGCTGTTGTCCGATTCATTTTCAGTAAAGGCTTGTCAAGTTCTCAGAATTCAAATGCTTAAAATCAAGTATAGACCTCTGAGCTCTCCTAGTCCCTGTGTTCTGTTCTGCATCTGGGGCACATCACAGGCTGTGAAAACACTTGAGCAGCACCGACTGGGATTGATGTGGTGCTGATCACATCCCTGCTGGCAGCACCTGGGCAAGATGTGCAGTGACCAAGCTCCTCAGGTGTATGAAAAGCTCATATTGTTACAGAACCCAAATTTAGTAGGTATGGAAGAAAGTTCTGTTCATTACAACAACGTACTTTTAATACGAGTTGCCTTTTGGTAGCAGTGAGAAGGATTTTCCTGTTGCTGTGGTATCTGTTTAAGGAAAAAAAAGAAAAAACGCCTAACAAACAAATAGAAAAGAAACCAAAACCACGAAGACAAATGATCAAAGTATAAATAACTATGTCTTTAGCATTGTAGGAGGTGCTTTTGACCCCACCATTGAAATGTCAATTGCGGTTACACTGCATGCACAAAACAGAAAGTAGAAAAGAATGAGAGAAAGATCAAGTATACACTATTTTTAAAATCTGTTTTGTTTTATTTATTAATGGTTAAAAAAGCATTTTTTTCCCATGCTGCAGTGGAATGCCCTCCCTGCTCCTGGGGTGTTTGCACCCCACTGTTGAGACCACTGTGCCAGTATAAATGGGAAACACAGATGAAATTGGGGTCTCAGATTCATTTTATCTCCTTGCAGTGCTGAAAAATTTTTGAACAAGCAAAAACTGAATTCTCTCACTGAGAATTGTTATTTGCTGATTATAGAGAGAACATTTCTTTTTCCCCACTTTTCTTTGGAAAGAGAAAGAAGGAAAGAGGAACATCTTTTCTGCTGTGGTCCTTGTTGCAAAAACAGAACTGTTGTAGCCAGTGAGATTTAGCAGTTCTTTGGCAAGGCCATTTCATTTTTCATCACCTCAAAGTTGTGCCTCTAAGTACAGAATGACATGTTTCTGGAAAACTGTTTTCTATTGCAAGCAGAAGACTTACGTTGAGAAGATGTCCGTTCCAGTAGTTTTATGTTCCCAGGAAAAGGGTGCGTTTTTCATGTGAAACAAAGTAACACCAAAGAATTAGGACTGCAATGGAAAAGGAGATTGTGTACTTTCTCATTCTTCGCAGCCTTACGATCCCCACCCCACAGAGCCCAACATAAGACCAGTCCCAAGACGTGTGACCTTCAGGCATCGGGTGCTAGTGCTGCTTGGTGCTTTTATGTTCCCAATGTCTACAGTCCTTCATGGCAGTTTGAGAGCAGAGCATCGTCTGTGCTGGGACCCACCGCAGTTTTCCATGGTAGTGACTCTTGGAAGACCAACTGCACCATCTTGGTGCATGCTTTATAAGCCATGACCAAGGTGTCGAGAAGATCTTTCAAACTCTTCCTGCTGTAGAAGTGTTTCAGAGATGGACTAAAGGATCTGCCTATGGTGGTAAGGTCATAAAAGCCCAGGAAGACCGAATTAGAGCAGAGTGCTTACGCTGGAGCTCTCTTCTCATGGAGCAACTGTTTCATATCCTCAGATGCATCAGTGTCTTGTTTCCAGTCACTGTCAGGAGTGCTGTGTCACTGCATCACTCCTCCCTTTTCTTGGAAAGCTCGAGTTTGAAGAAGACTTAATGTGGAGGGGCACCCAGGGTGCATGGCAGATAGGGAGATTTCTTCAAACAAACTGATAGCGAATCTATGAGGTGATGTTAATTTCTGTTTCCCGAATTGTAGAAGTATTCTGTTCAGTATGAATATTTTTGAGGAACCTCCTGCTTATGATTCCTATTGCTATAATCATCAGGAGGATCAAAATGGAGAACTAAGAATTTCACCTGCTCCATGTCTCCATGTTGGCATCAGCTCAAACTGCAGTTCTGCTCCCAGAGTAATGCAATTTCCCGCACCCTGACTCTGACCAGGCTCTTTGGGAGTCCTTTTGTCTGGAGCTCATTTGAGTCCTCCCAGGAAAAGGTGAACGTGCTGAAAACTGCTACCTTCAGAGCTGTTTTGGGTCTGTCTCCTCCCAGGAACCCTATGGTGGTCCTCCTGATGTTCTAAGAGCTGTTTGTGGGAGCCTGGCCTGAGCATGAGGGTGGGAAGGAATCACCAGAGCTGGGATGATTTAGTTTGCCTTTGCCCTATGGGCCATTTATCAGCATGAAAGAAAGTTGAACCAAAATTCTGGCCCATACCCAAAGACTGGCACTCAGCCTGCATTGAAATGTGATTTATTTTTTCCTGGGTGAAAGATTTTGGGAATTTCAGAGAAAAAGTTAAGATCCCCAATTAAGCTTGACAAATTTCAGATATTCATCTACATCAATGTTATTCCAACTCAGGGATTATTTCCCTATTTTATTGTTTATGGCAGCATCAAGAGAGCCGTGCTGTTTCTCCAGGATGCAGCTACTGGTGAATGGTTTTAGGTTTGCGGTTCTACTGAAGCATTGAATTTCCAAGAAGCAATTAATTTCCAAGAAGCTTTAAATCTGGATTTCATTGCTGGGAGACACGTCGCATTGTTGGCACATACCTTACGTGGCTTCTTTTAGCCACAGGGACTTTGGCAGATCAGACACCACAAGCCTTAGCAGAGCAAGGTTCTGTGGACTTTGTTGTCTCCTTTTTATTTCTATTTCATCCATTCTGTATTGGTGAAAAAAGATGCAATATGTTGCCAAAGCAGACTCCCAAGATACAACTGTTGATCTGCTGTAAACGGTGAGGAGTGAAGCAAGGGTCTTCCTCAGGCTCATGTCCAAGCAGTTAACCAAGACCCATTTTATCCAGCCGTGAAGGGACCCGCACAAATCCCCCGAAGAGCGCGTGTGCCCGGGCTGGGCTGGCAGGCTCACCAGCTGACAGTGGTGGCTGCGACAGACACCCCTCTCCAGGAGCTGATTAAGAGGTGAAGGCTCTCCGTGGCTGTAGAGCTGCCGCAGCCCCTGGCTCCCACCATGACCTGCCCGGGGAAGGGTTGTGCAGCCGCTGACAAAATCACCGTCACTTAAACACGGGAATACTCTCGGTGACGCTGAATCAGTCCTTGGCAACCTATTGATCCCAAAAGCCATTTCAGAATATCTCTGCCACTGGAGCTCAGGCCTCACAGACCTCACAGCCCTGCACGCCCAGGCCCTGGCCATGCTCCCGAGCTCCATGTCTGTCTGTCCATCTGTCCGTTCTGCGGAGGCTCGCTGGGCACAGGTCTGCAGTAACTCTAAGGAGTTACCACAGCAAATGCTGCAGACATGTTGTCAGATGAATGACACTAGAAAACGAAAATTATTATTCCTGTTTTGAAATTATAATTGCATCTCAAAATGGGGGGTTTTATGCATAACTTAGACCAGTGTAAGACCTTTTTTGGCAGTAACGTATCCTGAAATTTCCCTTTATTTTATTACTGTACTTTTGGTTTTATCTCTGTTTTCATTTTCTCGCATGTAACTCTGAGTTAGTATTTATTATTTTTCTCTTCACCAAGGATTGCTGGAATCTAAAAGGTATTTCAGACAACTCAATCAAATGGCTAAAAAGGGTTTCTCTTCAAAGTAAAGTATTATTCCCTTTTCAGTCATATAGAAAATAGTCAAAAAGTGAAATCTTGATGCACCCAATGAGAACAATAGATTTGTGTTCAGCCTTTCCTTCTCTAAATTAGAAATCACAGTATAGACAATGGAATTTCTAAATCATATATTATACCTTATTCTCTGGTGGGAATAAAATGTTCATGTTTGCCTCCTTTTCTCTGTTTAACTTTGACTGCTGTGAACACTAGGAAGAATAACCCTGCAGCTTTTCTTTCTTTTTTTCTTTTTTTTTTTTTTTTAATCTATTCACTTTATACTTTTCAGACAGATTTTTCCCCGGGGTGAAACAAAGGTTAACTGAAATTTCCTCTGTTGTGTACCTGAACGAATCAGCAGTTTGAGAAGGAAATCCCATTGATGGGCAAAGAGAGTGACAGGCTCTATTTAAAGAATTCCCCCGACTGTGTGGTAGACCAACCATGCCATGAATTTAACTGTTCCTGTGGTCCCCATACTTGTACCCACCAAAAAGAGAGAAAAACCTACTTTGTTCTGCAAATGTTGCGCTAAGCTTTGAAAATCATGAGCTGCTGAGTTTTGTGAATTAACATGGCCAGCAGTGGCCAGTGCTGAAGGAAGCAGTGTTACAGCACAGACAGAAAACAGACAGGAAATTATGCATACTTACATAATGGAAAGGGCACCCTACGTGTTCATGTTTAGCATGTGTCCCTGCATTTCATCAGTTTGGTGGTACATATATTCCACAAAAATATGATTTACAGAATTGCCTTCTGCTTTTTTCACTGCACATTTTTATTCCCACTTGGTACTTGAGGCGCTTTACCCATTCAGCGCTGCTGGAATAAATGGAGCTGAGGGAGATGCAGAGGGGCACACGTGTGGAGGAGGGTGCAGGATGGGGTGTTGGAGAGGTTGTGTGACACAGAAACGGGGTACAGGGCTAAAATGTGGCATCAGGGACCTGACTCCCGATGGAGCAGCAGCATACACCGATGCTACGGTGATTTCTGTATCTATCAATGTCTGCTTTAACACCAAAAATGCATGTCTCTGCCTGGTTAGGTGCTCTTAACTCATGTGTGTTGCACTCCATGGCCTGTGATGTCCCTGGGAGTGGCCACCCCAGCCCAGCCACGGGGCCCCAGCAGCAGACACGCTGCCGGGGGATTAGAGCACCAGTCCTACCCCCGCCGCCAGACCTTTGCTCTCTGGCAATGATGGTTAAGTCTTCCCCCATGGGTCATAGCTGCTGAAGTTTGCTTAAAGTAACTTTTACAGCTCCTGGGGGTTTTTTTCCCCATTTTTGCCGGGCTGCTCAGAGGTGTGTGAGTTTCTTTTCCTGTTTGAACTCTGTTTGCTTTTGGCCAACTCTGCCTTTCCTTCAGTCAACTGCTTACATTTTAATTAATTTCAAAATGGGTTGAGTATTGTTTGTTGGATTTTGTGATGCTTTTCAAAAATGGCAGATAAAGGTTGCTAAGAATAAAGCGTTGCAGGGATTTCCCTACTGCCAAAACATGTGCGTATTACTGGCACATACATAATTTTAGGTATGAAGGGGAGAGGCAAGAGAGCCGTTTTTTGCCAGGAGAAAATGTCTCAAATTGAACTTCTGTCAACAATTCCATCGACTGATTTCCCTGCGGGACTTATGGATCTCTTTTAAAGCTGTCTTAAAGAGATATTGACAGGTATTCCATTAAACAGCAGGTGTTTTGTTTTTAAGTAAATCATCTCTTTCTCATCAAGCAAAAGTTGAGAAATCACTAGAAATGTCTAAGGAAAACACACCAGGGTTGATGCTGTCCCCTCCAAGGGGCCGGTGTGAGCAGCTGGGGTGTGCAGAGGGGGCTGCGACCGCACGGCCACCGATCACCTCCCGGAGCTGGAATGGGAGCTTCAGTCAGCACAAGGAGGACCAACCTCTTCTCCATCGTGGCTGGTCTGCAGCAGGCTGAACAGTGGGTGAAATGCGTGTGGGGGTGCACACACACGTGTGCACACATAAACATGCACAGACCGACTCACATGGCCATGCAGACACACACACGCGTGTCTGTGGGCTCTTGGAATGCCTCTGCCTGGAAGGGAGAGATGTACAGTATGTCCTGGGCCATAGAAACCCGAATTCCTGTGCTTTACCAAACCCGATGTCGGGAGGCCACCTCAGTTTGTGTTGTGGGACAGTGCTTGGCCGCCACGCCGGCACACTGTCATTCCTTTTTCTTTTGTGAGAAGGGCTACTTGGGCTCCGAAAATGTGACACTCAACATAGCAAGCTGCATTACAGTAAGACTTGAATCACTTCAGTTCACACAGAAGCAGGAATTTTCAGATATATGTAATGTGTCACAATGTGAAATTCTTACAGATCCAGTGATTTTTAGGGGTTTTAAGGCTTATAATTTTAAAATGCTCTTCCACTAGCAGCAGAAGATGTGTCCTGGTATGGTAAATATTGTTCAGAGATATGTCTGAAACAGTCCTTGCCACGGAGATCTTACACTAGAATATAATTAGAGTTCTCTATTCTGTAATATGCTATATTAATTAGCAGTCAAAATCCAATTTTTAAAGCCCAGCTTTGAAATGTATTTGCCCTTCAGGCCATGTATCATTGTGCCACAGCTTGAAGCGTCCTGTTTCACTGGACTGATCATAAAATAAAATAAATAAAATACATGTTGTCATGTATTTTCCAATTAGAGGGAAGGGGGGACATGGCCACTTGCCTTCTTCTTTTGGAAGATTTAGTGTTTTATTTTCAAAGTTGGATGTCCATGCTCTGCAGCTTCTCTGTTGCTGAAGGTGATGAGACAAACCCTTGCAGGGCAGGCAGAGCTTGTGCAAGGACATGTTTTGTCCCAGCCCTGATGAGCAAAATACTAGTGTGATTTTGGGGGGGTCACAGCCCGTGCCCAGCAGTGCCCTGCCTGGCCAGGGCAACCTGATCAGCTGCCGGGGTCCCTGGTGGAGCAGCACAGCAGATAAGGAAATTCTGTGAACCATTTATTGTTTATTCTGAGTCAGTGTTTTGTTCCGTGGAAGCAGATTGTTCCTCCGGGCAATTTCAGGTTTTGACTGCTGGTCCTCCTTCTCCCTCCTCCCCGTCTGGGATGAAAGAGGGGAGGTTTGAATGCACATTGAACAGTGGTCCTAAATCTGGCTTCACCCCGAGCGCTGCTCGGAAATTTACATTTTCATGCTGGTGGAGGGATACATGTGAATCTCAATGATCTTTCAAAATTTTTCTTTAAATAAAAGCAAAGCTGTTGCTCGCCATTCATCCCATTGTGCAGGGGCAGAGGACAGCCAAAATGTGGTAGTTGATAAAGGGAGAACCTTGTGCAGGGCTTCCATTTTCATATAAATGGTGTATATTTTACATCCTCTTCTTCCCTGATCTGCAGTTTGACAACACCATTTCCTCAAAGTATAAATACAAGAAGTTTATACAGTAAAGTCTGTTGTATTTTTTTAGTATAGAAATATATATAATCATAGTACAGGAATTCATCATAATCTTAGTATTAAACTTAGTGTAGAAATTAACAATCTTAAAAAGGAGGTAGTATTTAACAAATGAAGATGAGGAAGATTAAAAGCACAAATATATCAAAGATGTTCTTGGTTTTATTTAACTCACAGGACGCTTTAAGTAGGTTTCGTGTGTGTAACTTCTCCACAGAAAAAGAGGGAAATCTTGACAGAGATTGTCTGGAAAAGTCTTTGAACTGCTGTATTCGGAAGAGTAAAAATAAAAGTAAAGTAAATGTAAAAATAAAGCAATCACAGCCCTTCCTTCAGGCAGAAATCTACCTTCTGTGTGCATGCCCACCTTGAAAAAAGCATGAAATACACTGAAGTGGTGCTGGCGTGGCCTTGGAGGACATCAGGTGGCAGGTGTTGTGCAAGGCTTTGCGAGGGATGGAGCTCTGAGCGAGTGGCGTGCGTCTGTCCCAAACTGCCCTCTGTGCCTCAGGTCGCGGTCCGTGGGATGGGAGCATCATCCTCGGGCAGCCTGGGGGTTGGTGAACCCACCTCTGCTCCCGGACTGACCCGTTCTGTGTGGATTTTGGGTGCCAGCTGCCTGCCTGCCCCAGGGCAAAGCCGCCGCTGCATCCTTGGGGAGGCTCCTGTGCACCGCGACCCCAGACCTGAGGCTGCGTGAGGAGGAGTAAAACAAAGGTCACGGGGGCTACAGGCTAGAGAGAGCGTGGCACGAGGGGGGCCCAACACGCCGAGGTGCTGACACTGGTGGGTGAGCCAAGGGAGCAGCCGGGACGGTGGAGGTGGAGTGGCCAGGAACCACCCACAGGGCTCTGGGATTGCCTGTGGGACTCATTAATTCATCCAAATAAGCAAACAAAATCGGAACGGGAACTATCTGTCAATTTGATAACAGTTTTGTGATTTATTTCATGGTCTAGAGCCAGACAAAATACTGTGGTCAGCGAGAAATATTGTTGCAGATTTTTCTATGTGTCTCTACAGCGAGATTTCACCTTGGTTGCAGAAGCAAAATTCTCCCTGGGTGTTTCAGTCTGAAGAATTTATTGTAGGTGAAAACAAAGCCTTAAGCAATCTATTGTGAATTAGAATTAACTTTTAGATCACAAAACAGATTTAGTAAAGGGAGATTTTTTCGTAATATTTCATTCAGCATTAAAGCTCTTCTATTTATTTTCTGAGTGGAGCAGTTTTAGCTTCCTGTATTAGGAGTATTTGAGTCATTGTATCATGGTTTTCCCCTGTGAAGCAGGGGATTTTGACAGTGAAGAAGAGAAACTTGGTTGGTTTGCCCTCAGGAAGAACATGCCTAGTGATTAACAGGAGTTAATTCGCTGGTAATTTTGATTTGTGACCATTCTGCATGTGCATTTCTGTGCAACACGGCACTTGCAGTGCTGAGTGCCAAGGCAGAGCTTTGAATTACAAATACCTTTCTCTTTATGAATTAATTTCCTTAACAGGCATTTGAGCCATAAATAATGCACTCAAATATGACAGTGTTTCTTTACTTTTAATGATCAGGCCTCAAAATGCTTGATTTTCTTTTGAGTATATCCACAACTCACTCATGCCAAAAGGCACTGATGCATCACTGTCCCATCCATCCTCCCTGTGATCCCAAACGATGCTGGGGTGACAGTTCAGGTGGGTGCTGCAGTCCTGGCGGTGGCAGTCACTTTGTGTGCCACGACTCAGGTTCATACATCATTCAAATCACTTTTTTAACAGGCCAGTTAGTGCTTTATCAGTGTCTCAGTGACAGTCGTTGGCATGAGCATGTGTTGAAGATAAAAATACTTCAGGGTGTTGTTCAGGTGAGAACAGGTGGTGTGAGCCCTGACTGTTGAATGAAGAGCAGCAGTCAGCAGGTGTTGTGCTCTAAAGCACCTCAGTGACATACCTCGTATCCAGCCAAAATTACTGACTTTTTCGTTAAATGAAGAGGAAGACATAAACTTATAGATGATATAATTTTAATTTGTAGTCATCCACTTTCTAATGGAAATTAATAGTACAATCAAAATTGGAGAAATTTTTGCTGTCCATAAATTGCGATGATGTTGTGATTTGTGTTACTAACATGGATGCCTCAGAGTCAGGTGCAGGATCAGGATGGGACAGGTTGCATTTAAAAGTTCACGAACACACAGGATTAGTTTGCACACAGGTTGTAGTGCTTGCTGTAGGTGAGGTGAGCCCCTGCACTGACATGAACCCCGTAGCTGTGAGAAGCTGCTGTGGGAGCACAGCTCTGTGCGCAGCCGGAGCGCTGGGCGGTGTCGACATGCAGAGTTTCAAAACAGCTCTAGCTGCATCCCTATTCCTTGAGCTTATTGCCCTTCCATTTCCTTCTTGGTTTGTTTCTTTTCACTCCTGCCAGCCCAAAGGCTGCATGTGAGAAGGTTATGGCGTGACAGTTGATAATTCAGTGTGTCCTCCTGATTTATTGCACATTACCAAACCCTGTTTGGAAATAGATTTGCTCAGCTTACAGTCCGGGTGGCTGAGGTTATGCTCAGTCATGTTGGCACACAGCAATCAGGATGCAGGGCTGGAGACACAGACTTGGTGAATTCGCAAGGAGGAAAAGTGTCTGCTCTGCATTAACTTGTTGTTCCATGTGCTCCCACGCTTGCATCGTCTGGGCTTGAGCTGGGCATCCCCACAAACGCAGGCAGGGATAGCTCCAGTGGCTGGAATCGGGACCTTTGGAGGCCATGCCTCTGAAGGAATTAAATCCCCACCTGAATTTAAATCCCAGGAGGCAGGACAGGAGTGTGGTGTCAGAAAAACTCCTCCCAATAGTTGCACATAGGCTGATATTCAAGTGAGGCAGATTTAGTGCCCAGTGGGTCAATAGCTTTCCTTTACCAAAGATGGAAGTAGTTTCTCCCCTTTAGTACATCAAAATCTGTTAGGAGTTTCAATAATTGCAGTCATCATCATGTTGAATATATTATAGAAAAATAGTCATATAAATTAAATATAATTAATTTTAATTTTGTTTTTCAGGAAAAATTGATGTGGACTGGTCCATCTCTCATAAAGACTTAGAGGTAACGCAGACAACCAAATTTTTCTATAATTCTTTATTTTGTTGCTTATTAACAAGCAGAACAAAGTAAATGGGGTTGAAAACCCCATCTGTGGTGTTTGTGTGGGATGATTAGCAGTGTCCTCCCACAGGAGAAAGGAGTTCCTGAGTTGGGGCTGGCACAGAGGCAGGAAGGGACAGGCATGCCAGGAGCTGGAGTGCCTCCACAGACTCTGCAAGGTGGACATCAGCTCTTCCTTCCAGGTCTCTTTGGAGCCCCAGAGCTGTTTCACGGCAGCCTGGTCCCCTGCCCAGGCAGGGCTGGGAGCCAGCAGAGTGTGGTGCCTTCCCGGGCTCGGCGCAGGGGCAGGCGTGGGGAAACTGCAGCCCGGAGTTCCCAGGCAAGGTGCCGGAGCATGCAGGAGGAGTGAGCTTCAGCTGCTCTGTCCAACTCCTTCCCTCTTTCTTTCCAGTGTCCAGTAGAGCTGATACAATCAAGTGACATTAACAAATTCTTTCCCTGAAGAGAAATGGTATTTTTATACCTCTCCTGTTCAACCATCCAGAATTTCATTTATTTTTTTAAACTTGTGATGTTTACTAGGCAATGATAGTTGTAGATAGGATTTTCAATTCTGGCTGCCTACACAGAAAGTATGTGTGAGGTCATTGGGAGAGAGACAGTTGTTTCCAGCTTCTGTTTTTTTTCTTCTTTTTTCCTTTTTAAGTCTTTCTTTACAATTGCAAATTGCAGATTTCATCCAGACTTGTCTAGCATTGTACTTTGTCCAAGCAGTTTCCCTTAATGTGTGCAAGGGAACATGTAACTTGCATTTGGAATTGATGTTAGTTATATTTGTGTTCTGGAGAAAATTCCAGTTTGTCGTGACAAAGCACAGTGAGTAAATTATCTTGGCTGTTTGAGGGAAAGCTTCACAACTGCAGTATTAAATAGCAAAAAAAAATGTCCTGACGTGGAAGTTCGAACGAGAGCTTTTCTTCCAGACAATGCAGGTTTCTCTGTAACAGAATTACCCATTCCAAACCTGGATGTGTAAATTTTACATGTGAAACATTAGATTTCTGCTGGATCACTGCCAGCAGTGACCTTTATAATTCCCAGTTCCCAAACCACAGAATCTCAAGTGGTAAACGCGTTTCTCTCTCTGTTTCACCAGGCACAGATCTCCAACTATGCGGGCACGAGGCACAGCAGCATGCGGTACTACACGGCTGACAAAAACGTTACTTGTAGGAACTGCGACAGACCAGGACATTTGTCCAAGAACTGTCCCACTCCAAAGGTAAATGCAATGCTTAAATCACTTGTACATTCAGCTGTTTTCCTAATATACCCTTGTGCTTGCCATTAGAAGCGTTGTTTCAGTGGTTTATCCTTTCTTTGAAGCATTGCTCAGTTGCAGGAAAGCTTGCACAAGGTCCACTTACTGTATAAAATTACTCCTCTGTTTGGCAATGTCATTGCTTTTATTGTTTTTAGAAAAGAAAAATATATAGAATTATATCATATAGAATCATATTGAATGGTTTGTGTCAGAAAAGACCTTAAAGGTTAACTCGTTCCACCCCCCTGCCATGGGCAGGAACAACTTCCACTAAACCATGTCGCTGTAAACTGAGCCAGAAAAAGAGTCAAGTGCCATGCAGAAACATCTTTTTTTTCATATGGTAAAACAGTTTGAAAGTGTAAAATATTTTTCAATTGTATTTTCAACAAGGATAATCTATAGAATCAAAAATACAGCCTTAGTAAATAAGTGAAAGCAGAAAGTGTAATGAACTGTGATATGAATGGTGTTAAAAACCGTGGACAAGACAAAACTGAAGCTAACTTTAGGCAGCTCAGATAGATGCCAAATATTCCAAAAGTTTGTCCTGTGGTTAGAGGTTTAAAAGTCACTACACTGCCAAGAAGTGGGAGCTGTTGCATGACAGCCTGGATTTACCAACCCCCACAACAGGATCTGTAGAACCCTCAGTCCTCGGGGTGTTACCCACAATGACACTCAGAATGACCACATCCCACACAACCCTCGGGGGGAGATACACTCACTGGGAAAACCTGCTTTACAGCGATACAGGTTTGGCCTCAGGATAGTTTTCTGCGTGTTACATTTGTCACTCCAAGCGCTGAATTGTGTGAGTCATGAGGCTGTGCCGGGTGAGTCTGGATGGCAGCTGAGTGCCCACCCAGCTACCCGTTACACACCCCCATGTGGGGGCAGGAGAACTGGAGGGATCTATTGAAACACTGTCACTTAACATGATTCTATTTCTGTTTCTCCATAGAAAGTTCCCCCTTGTTGCCTGTGTGCAGGAAGAGACCATCTGCAGCACAGCTGCCCAGCACGTTTCTGTCTGAACTGCTGTTTGCCCGGGCACTATTTCAGGGAATGCCTAGAGAGAGCCTATTGGAACAAACACTGCAACCGCTGCGACATGAAGGGCCACTATGCTGATGTGAGTAGGGCCCTTGGCACAGAGATTGGGCATCGTTTGGTTTGTGTCTGTCAAAAACTGAATTTACAAGGGCTATCTTGTCTTCGTATTTCTTTTATTTTACATAGTGCCTATTTGTATAAGCATATGAAAATGTTGTGTTTAGTCATTACTTTACTATGTCAGCGTTTTCATGGAGAATGGTTCAAAGAAAACAAACCAAAGCATTGTCAACACTTGGTCTTTAGTTTGGTTCAGTTTAGCTGTGGTGGACAAAAACGTCCTTTTTTCTGTGGAATGAAAGGTGTAGGGAGGTTGAAATCGGGAGACACAGTATCTGCAAGTGTACCAGGAAGAAGTAAAGAGTAACTCTGATGCATCTAGAGTTCCAGATCTATGTTTTTTTCACTATGATCAGATATTAATCAGTGACAATACTATTAGAGAGAAGTAGTTTGAAGGCTTTGGGTTCGACAAGATCTACTAAAGTAAAACATAGAAGAAAATTAAAGGGAGAACATATGTATTTGTCTCTTTCTTTCATCTTGTATTACATTACTATAGTTTTATATGTCCCCAAAATTCAGTCCCAGAATATTTTTTTCTCTTGAATTAAACACAAAAAAAGGATAAAAGGCAAGCTGTGATAATTTCGGCATACATTCACACTTAATTTTGTATCTATAGATATGGCCTATATGTTTGTTTTTCAAATACACTTGTGGGATTCCCTAAATGCTGGATTTTTTGATATTCAGAAATATTTGAATCGCTTTCTAAGTGTCTCCTTCCTGCCTTTATTTCTTCTGTTTGGTCAAAGAGCATGTCGCAGTGGTACATGAGATGTGCAAAGGACAACCCGCATAATTGGGGCTCGCTATTTCTTACGATATTTGAATGTGTTCCAGATATGCTTTTGCTTATAGCTAATGTGCCCACAATACCTTTGAAGAATGTGAATTGTACGTTTCTGCACCCTCATTCTGGTAGGCAGTGAGACAAAATTGTGATCTGTAATGAAGCATCTTTTCTTTGCCATCTTTTCTCTTTTACACATTTTATGACACCAGTTCTCATAAACTGATGTTCTTTTCTTTAAAGAATCATGAGTGCTCTATCATACAAGTGTTTAAATCCTACCTGAGTCATGGAGGTTATCAGGAACATTGCAACATGTATTTTTTCTGCTCATTTAGGTCCACCTTAAATCAGAAAGGTTTTTCTTTGAAACCTTGGGCAGTTCTTGTGTGCTTCCTGCATGAGAGGTGTGAGGCTGCCCGTGTCATTCACCTCTGTGGTGAATACTGGGGCATCAGAGCAGGAGCTCACCTGCCCAGTCCTCAGGGAGGACTCAAAACCAACAGTAAATCTTTCCTGACATCAGAGCAGGAAGCTTATGAAGCCAACAGGTGATCAAGACACGAAGGGAACACTTGGACAGGACAAGGTTGCTGCTGATGGCCTGAAGGTATTTTTTTGCATCTGGGATGTTCATAGCAGAAGAAACAAGGGATGTTCCCATGCTGAAACCTTACTTTGTGGAGGGGACCACCAGAGAAGCTGTCAAATTGAAGACAATGTGAGGGTTACTCCAAATCTGTGAGTGCTAACCCGTTACCAAAACTGGATAACGATTGCCCAAAAGATGCAGAGGAGCACGAAGGCAAAATGGCCCAACCAGTGATGGCAACGGACACCTCATGCTTGGCACATGAGTGGTGACTGAGTTGCTAATGCAAGGACAGTGTGTAGGGGGTGTCCCAGGGAGAGCTGGGCGTCCCAGACTGCCAGCTGCACGCGTGCACCAAGCCAGGGGGCAGGAACCACGGTGGTGGCATGTTGGGATGGGTGTGTAAGTATAATATACATGGGGTGATTCAAGACTGCTTTTGTAAAGGAAATCCCACTTCTCAGGGATCTCTGGAGTTCTTCAAAGGAGCAGGTTGACAAGCATGTGCGTAAACATGATCCAGTTGACATAGTCTACAAATTCCAAAAGGCGTTTTACAAAGTTCCTGACCAAAAGCTTTCAAGGAAACTAAACAGGCATGGAATAAGAGGATAAAGGTGGGATATGCTAGTGTGACATGGAAAAGGGTGAACAATGGGGCAACAAGATTTGCTGAGAAGACTGAATTACTTACAGAGTCAGTGCTGTGAGCCAGCTGTGCAGGACTGCCCAAGAACTGTAAGAATCAGAGGGATTTCAAATCAAATGGCAATTGAAATTGAGTGGCAATAAACGTAAAGTAAAATAATCCCACCTTGGTTTATGGAATAACAGGTTCTGCGTGTTACTATTCAGGACTCACTCAGATTCTAGTTATGAGATATGAATCCACAAAAAATCAATTTAGTCTTCACAAGGTGAAAAAAAAAAATCTGGGGAAATGTTAGGAATCATCAGGAAAGCAGGAACACCTGGGCACAGCTTTGGTCCCTGCCTTCTGCATCCCTCAGCATGGCCACAACTCCTCAGCCTGGAAGGGAGGTGACAGAGGGAAGGGTCTGT
>QWTY01005736.1:2765-20845 GCA_008033365.1 Pseudorectes ferrugineus | reverse complement strand
TTTCTTCCAGTACACCTGATGAAGGCAATAGAAGCCAGGTTGGGAAGAGAGTATGAGGTGACTCTCTGTGTGGTCAGCAGCAGACCTGGAGGCTCCTTACTGAGGGATGCAGATCTGCCCTGCTTCCAGAGGAAATGGGAGCAGTTCATGGAAGAGAAATCACAGAATCCTACACCAGCTTGGAAGGGACTTCGTGGATCATCTGCTCATCATCCCCAACTTTTCTTGGCAAAGGCATGGTCTAGTCCAGCCAAATCCTGAGTGTCCAATGCTGGGGAATCCAGCACTTCCCTTAAGAGATGATTGTTCTCATTGTGAAAAGTTTTCTCCTGTGTCCAGCTGGGATCTCCCCAGGAGTAACTTGTAGCTATCACCCCTTGTCTTTCCCATGTGGCTCCTTGTAAAAAAAGGAAATCTCCATCCTCTTGTTATCAAACATATGTTATGAAATGCTTTGGATGCTCGAAGGAAGTAGTAATTTGTCTTTCTCAGCAAGCACTCCCTTTTACTGTAACACAGAGGGTGCAGAACAGGCTCTTGTGCAGTGTTTCAGACTGACTTTCCACTTTTGTCCAGAAGTGCCTGTGAGGCAGTTCATGGTGCTTCATCTAGTTTGGTTAGGAAACATTCAAAGTTACTTAAAACATTTTAGGGTCATACATTTATGATCTGCTAGGTCAGTCTCTTTTCCTGAGATAGTGCTGAAAGTCCTCTTAGCTGGAGGTATACTGGAAGCGGCCCAGCGTCCCGTGGTTTCCATGGGGGCGTCGTCAGAGGAGCCATTTCTGACTGATTCAGTGGCAGTTAGGTGGATGTCATGAGCCTTGTGGTTGGTGTACAGCCTTCCCTGCCAGCAGCAGGGGTGGGAGAAGGACTCCATGAACAGGGGATGTAGCAGGGAGCAGGCAGAGGGGGCAACATCTTGCTGTATACCTGGGAAAACCAGCATGAGGGTGCTCAGTGAGCTGGATGGGCTCTCCCAGGAGCTGGCAGACAGCGGTGCCCAGGTGCTTGGTGCCCTGCAGCCACGTTGTGTCTGATGGCCCCGTCCGAATGCCCAAATACCCTTGTTGTCAGCGGTCCTTCCCAGGAACCAGCTGGGTGCTTCGACTGGCATCTTCTCTGCCTGTCCTGACAACTTTCTGGACGTGGAAACCACCACTGGCCTCTTCTCTCCAGGGAGGTTCCTTCTGCCTTTGTTGTTTCTGGTGTACTGCTGTGGGCTGGGATGGAGCTGGAGATGCAGGGATCATTCCATAGGGGCGGCTGGCATCCATGTGGCCCATTTCCCCGGGGTAGAGAGCACGACGTTTGCTCTTTCTCCTCAGCTCCTCAGTGTCTGTCCCCACCCCTCATGCCTCTGGCTGTCCACATGCACCCAAGGGCGAGCATCAGGCCATGCTCCTGACGGCCAGGATGACACCGGCAGTTAACCAGCTTTGCCCGCCTGGCACCAGCAGCTGTCTGCACTGGCAGCGTGGGGAGAGGTCTCGACATCTGCTTGTGCAGGAGTGGTTTTGAAGGGAAGCATTGTGTGTTTTCCGCGGCAGTTCCCATGCGGAGGTGATGAAAAGTGTGTGTTTTGGCAAATCTTTTGTTTTATTGTGGTGGCTTGCAGCGGGGCAGCTCCAAGCAGCCGCTGCTTCTTTGACAAAGCACCAGAGGATTCTGTTAAAAAGTTGTGTTTAGTAATTGTAGTCGTCGTGTCAGACCATAACTGACTCGGAGCTGAAGGATTTTTGCGAGATGAGTAGCTATGCCAGCAGGGACCCAAGTCTCCTGGGCCAGCCGCGCTCTCATTAAGATTTGCCGCTAGCCGTGGCGGTGTTCGGCAAGTATGTGACGTGCATGCTGTTATTGTATGCTTGGCTTGTCAGCCTGCAGCTTTCTGACACTCACTTATGTCACTCTTTATTCAGAGACGAAGAAGCTTTTGATAATTTGACAAGACAAGCTCTTAAACGATCTAGGTCATGGCCTTCACTGTCTGTGATTGTGAACATATTTCCTGAAAGCCCTGTCACTCATCACAGCTACATTTTCTCCCGGGGAGCCGCGGGCCCGTCCCGGTCTCCTGTCAGCGCGTGCATTTTGGTTATTCATACGCCAAATACAGTAGTGGGGTTTTTCCTTCCCTTTCGCCGGCACTCGCATGTTAGCGGGGCTAATCCGCTCCCCCGCGCCGCGCACCCCGCAGGGCCGCCGTCGAGGGCCCTCTCGGCGCGAGGCAGACGACCGGCCGAGGGGAGCGGAAAGGAGGAAAGGCCGCTTAGTGCCGGTTTTGTGTTTGCTCATTGTTGTGGAAATATGAGAACTGGTGGCAAGGGCCTCGTCTATTGAGCTCTCGAGTCCCGGTCTGCTGTCAGGGGCTGTTTGAGATTGAGTGTTTTATTTTCTTTGATGTTCACATTGGAGAATAGGGAAGTGGGAATTAAACAACAGATGCATTAAGCCGTTGTTCTGGTAAAACAATAATTAGCACCTGATAAAATTCAATATGGGTCAAAATGTGCAGCACCCAGTGTCGATTCTCCCGGTATGGCACCCTGCACTGGGTCAGCCTCAGGCACAAGTGATCGCCTCTCCACACTGGCTGGACATGGTCCGTGGCAACGGGGACATGGATTTGGGGGAATAATGGCACGGTGCTCACACGGCCAAAGGTGCGGGCAGGTGCGGGGACGCGCCCCTCACCATGCGCTCAGTGGCCGCGCGGCGGCAGTGGCACTACCCTCTAGAGTAGGCACCTTTTGTGCTGGTACATCTAAATGCAAGTAAGGTCAGACCACTGGGGCAGGAAATAAATGCAATTTTATTTTAATGTAGTTCATCACACTGCCATAGTAGCTGGGTACCACGAGGGCTTTTCTTTAAACGAGGGCTGTTCATGGTTAAGTTCTTTCAAATAAATAAGGAAAATCATGGGTTTGGCAGTGGTTGTGTCTGGCTATGCTGTCTTCCATAGCAAACCTCTCTGCTTCATTTGAGGAGCCAGTATTTGGTAGTAATTGTTAATCATACTTTTTGTCATTCCACGATACAAGATGCAGACAATAACCCTGAGCTGATGCAAAGTAATGAGGTTCCTGGTTAAAAGCATCGCCTCTAAAAAGCTGTTGTTTAACAGTCACCCCTCCTCAGCTATTGTACCCCACTTCATAATGGTGAGCAGTATTACCCCAAGTCACCATCTGAATGAAGGAATATGCTTAGCCTTTCCTCACCGTCTTTGTCCTTACCTTCTTTTCGTTTTCCCTCACCCTTAAAACGTCCTTGAGGATAAAACCCACCTCTGGACAGCACCACGAAGGGGCTGGGGCTGTGCCTCTCCCACGGTTCTGACAAGAGCTCTGCCAACTGTGGTTCTCAGTCTGAGCTACAGATTTTTGCTCAAAGTGACGTCTTTGTGTCCAGAGCAGAAAAAATACCCAACTGAGCAATTATTCAAAAATAAAGTAATTTTTATGATGATGATGATGGTGATTAAATAGCAGACGTGTGAGTAAAGGTCATACCACAGAGTGGCATTTTGCCAGTATAGGAGAACTCATTGATTGCAATTGTTCAACCATATTAGCCTGGGCACACTGTGGTAATCGAAAACTATCCAGAACTAATCTATAAATAACTGCCTGCTACCCCTGAGCTGGACCAGCACAGCTGTCCTGCACAGCTGAAACCTCTTCAGGTCTGAGGGAGATGCTGAAAGCTCTGGTACAATATTTTTACAGGCTACAGAGTGCTTATGTGTTGCCTCTCTGAACCCTGGCTAAGTTAGGGAAGGAGGAAAATCCTTTTGTTTGTGCTCAAAGACAGCTCGAGTGTGTTCAAACTGTCAGATCCTCAGTGAGGAATGTGATGTCCTTCACACATTTCCTTTATAGAAATATTAATATAAAACTCAAATATTTACACACAGTATTTGAGTAAGAGGAGAAATGTTGAACCAGTACACAGAACAGATTGTAGATTTTTCTGCAGAAAATTATGTTACTGGTGGAATGAATAATAAATAATATAATTTCCATCACATCTGGGAAAAACACACTGTATGTGCCACAGGCTGACTGGCAAAAACTTGGATTTTATTTCGAGAGATACTGGTTGTGGTGTGGGTTTTTTTAATTAACACGCTCCATCAAAATAAAAGAAGGCAAGAATTTAGGCATGAGTGAAAAATTTATTCGAAATCTAAAGAAATGTTAATAGTACTCATTTGCAAGTAGTCATGAGACTTCAGTGTTTGAAATTGCAGCTGCAGCATATTATGGAGAAGCCGTGGAATACTATATTTCTTTTTAAAGTACTTAAAATGGAGGTTGGCAAACCAAGTTGCTAATTGTTCAAATGAGTACGGAGCTGTTCTAATAAGAGGGTAAATGTTCTAAAGAGAAGTGAAAGCCCTCCGCTGCAGTAGCTGTGCACCGAAATGACAAAAAGTGCCACAATTTCCGTGTCTGTCTGTGGCTCAGGGGCCATCAGAAATATTGTACATTTTGTAAAAGCATTAAGAACCCCTAAGAGAGTGATCTGAGCCTCAGTGACCATCAACATGTTCTGATTTTGTTTTAAAGATCCACGTTTTCCTCTTTACCGTCTCTCATGTGTCCCTCAGGTCAATTGTGTCGCTGCTGGGACTCAAAAACCTGCTCTGAAATTTTTTTTTTCAAAGGGCTGCGCTTAGGAGTTGGTGTGAGAGTCTGGCAATTAAAAAAAAATTAAAAGTAAAAAAAAAAAGAAAGCAAGTCATTGTAAAAATAGCAACATTAAAGCAATCTGTTATGGTTCTTGTTTACAACTCATCTGACATGAGGCTGCTGAGGATTATTACATGTAACAATTATATTTTGATTAGGAAAGAGATACGTACAAAAAAGATAAAATACTTCTGTTCCTACGTGAAAGGAAGGCACCTTGTGATTTAATTTCTAGAGCGTTATGTAAATTTAAAATGTCAGAAAATGTAGAATTTAAATCCGCCCCTGTTTGTTTTGCAGCATTAATGCTTCCTACAGTCACGAGCACGCTGCTCTCCCAAACTTCTGCCCCTCGGAGAAAAAGGGCAGAGAGAAAACTGTTACTGGCTTTCTGACAATGGCAGGGAGTGTGTTAAACCAGTGTAAAATTCAATTAAACTGTCTAGCCGGGTTTTTGAAGCTGAAATGCAGACCCTTTCAGTTAAGCTTCTTATTTTCCTGTGACCGACACCAGTGGATACTGTGTTATGCCAAAACCAACAGGCTGTAAAGCACCTTGTTTCATGCTCCTAGCTGATCAATATTTTTATTTTCCAGGCTTGCCCAGAAATATGGAGGCAGTATCACCTAACAGTAAGTAGAAACACCTTTTTTATTTTCTTCTACACCCAACCTATTTACTCCTCTGTGAACTGCTGACCATAAAATATAGACAAGCATCTTCTCTGAGAAGATAATAAACATCTGAAGAGTTTTTGAACTGAAGAAGGCGATGAAACACTGTCACTATTTTTTAAGCTTCTTTAAAACTTCTAATTTCATTTTAATACTGTAATAATTAAATTAGTGCCTTGCCTCTCTTCTCTCAGTGACCACATTTACACATAGAAAGAGCGTTAAGTTTTAAGTTGGGATGCATAGCAGAAGGAGTAATCCCATCTCAGATATCCCAGATGCTGGTAATTAGTCACTCTGTGTGACAAAGCTTTCTTCTTAGATGAGTGAAATAAATCTCAGTTAGAGCGGAGACATGCATTTGAGGAAAAACACCTCATAAACTTTTGCAGATAATTTATAATTAGTCAGGATATAGCTGTGACTGATTCTTTGGCCTGCCTTAGTTGATCTTTAATCCCTGAAACAAGAAAATAAAACTTTTGAAACTGTACCAGTTTATTACCCAAGATTTTTCCTCATATGTAAAATAGATATAAAAATAAAACAAAATGCATATAAATTTGGTTAATATTGAAACCTGGTACAGTATTTAACCAGTAAAAACAAATTCTTGGATTGGTGTCACAAATCTCAAATATATTAATTTCTAAAATTGTCAAACATAAAAACACCTTTAAAAATCAGGGTTTTGTTGTTCCTCTGAACTTTTGCTGTCGTTGGTTCCCAGATCGGCCTCACACGTATTTCGCTGTTACAGATAATTAACCCCTGTTCTCTGCTCCAAACAAAGTGGAAAAGTTTCTCCACTACTTTTCTTTTTGGATCTTTGGCTTTTTCTCTGAAGCAGTAGACGGGATGTGCTTTATAATTTGTGCCTCCACCTCTTCGTGACAGTGGAATGCTCTTTTTTCTGCTTTTTTCTTCAAAATTCAATGAATAGAAGAAATCTGCACTTAAAACCTCTCATTTGTGTTTTGAGCATAATGATTCTAACACAAAGATCTGCCCTGGAAATCCTCCACCCTTCCTGAGAATTTACTTTTAAACAGATTTAGTAAAGAGTTTTTGTTGGTTTGGTTGTTTTTGGGTTTTTTTAAAGAAAAGCATTATGAACAAAAGGTGCATGAACTGAGTATTTTTGTTTGTTTGTTTGTTTGTTTTAAATTGGATGAAGGAAAAAGGTAAATGCTATCTTTCATTATAATCCCTAAAGGTGCATGTAAAAACAATTCCTGAAATGTTTATGATACTAGGAACTTAATAATCACATAGAAATATTTGGTGCAGTAATATCTTGGGTTCTGTTTTTAACTGAGATAGAAGATTTAATTTAATTTTAGTCTCACCTGCCCTTGAAAATTCCTCAAAAAGTGAGTTGCCATCAACACCTATAAAATATTTTTGTCTGTAAAAAAAAAGCAGGGAGTAGCTTAAACTTGACCAAGTGCTGTACTAGGGCAAAAGTTGAGGTATCTTGACATAGAAAATTATTTCTGTGGATTTTGTAGAAAGCATTCAGTGTTTACACTTAATGTAATGTAAAGCTAAAAAAACATGTCAAAACAAGTTCTTGTTAGAAAATGTAGTGGTTACAAATATGAGCGTATTAGTAGAAGTACCCATTTGGAAATTTTTGGTGCATTTTAGGGACATTTTGAAATGTGGTCAAATATGGACACTCACAGATTAAATGGTATCGCATCAGGCCCTACCTTCTGATAAATAGCTTTTTACTTTGCAGTGACTTGCAGATTATCTGCAAATAATCCACATTTCTGACATATGGGAAATGTTCTGCATGCCTTCATTTTTTGCATCGGAAGAGTACCTTTGGCTCAAAGTTACATTAGCAGTTGGGTTAAGCCTGGAATTTAAAAATTTGTATGGAAAAGGACATGCTTGATATTTGCAATAAGTAAATTAAAAGAAACTGCATTATCTGAATTGTTTAAAAGTATGAATCCCATCTTTTATTATTCCCTTTAAAATATTCTCTTTTGCACCCAACGCAGAGCAGAAGTAGGTAATGTTCTGGCAAGAAAAAAACTTCTACATTAGAATAATGTATAATGTTTAAATATATATAATATATATATCTGCAGGTTTGTAACAAAAAGCCAAGTTTTTTTACTCTCATATCAGCACAGTAGTATTTCATCATAGAAACTATCTTACAATTTTCTTATTGTAGAATAAATATTTCGGTACCAACAGGATAGCAGTGTTAAGAAAAATACAACGTGTTTAAAACAAAAGTGCTGTTGTGGCTGTCACAGCCCACAGAGGCTGCCCAGTTGTTGGGGGCCACAGAAAAGCTTTTCCTGCACTTCAGTCGTGGATACAACCACTAGATTTGAACTGGTTTTGGTAAACTGATGGTGAGCTTCCCCCATGCAGGTACATGTATGTGCAGATAAACTCGGGCGTTCGGTTTTGTGATAATACACCAGTTTTTTGGCACCATTCACACAGGGCTGTCACAGAGTTTGTCCGAATGCTTTGCGTTCTATAAAGTATTCTTAGTTAATTTCTGTGAATGCTGGTGAAGAATCACACGGCCTTCCACCTCTCTCCTTTATGAGGCTTTTGGTTATTTTATTCATTTTCTGGCACTTTCCTAGGAGATGGACTGCCATCTATTGACTCCTCAGAGCCCCTGCACGGCATGCGGGGCGACTCGAACAATGACTCAATAACAAACCCATTCTGCTCTTGGGGATGGCGGTGGGGTTTGTTGACGTTGGCCATGGTGACAAATTTGAGCACATTGCAAATAATTTGTTGTATGAGCAGAAACATCTTATTCCAACCAAAACAGACTGCCAGCGCAAGGAATCTTATGAAGAAATGGCAAAAAGGATTGTAAGTGGAATATTTTAATTTGCCTTTTGATGGAAAAAAATATTATCATAAGGCATTCAATGAAGCTTAAATCTAAGGGCTGTGTGATAATCAAACCTTTATAAGTGGCTGAAAGTAGTTTCTTTAAACTTGTTCTTTCAACTCTTTTAACTAAAATTATTCTGAAAAAAAAACCCAATCAAAGTCAGCAGAAAAATCCAACTCCCACTGCGGTTTAAAATAATATTTAATAACCTCTTAAATACAGTGATTTAAAACTTTTACACATAATTTTCATCATGACTGCTCTCTGTATTTCTCCTGTATCAGAGAAGGGCAATTATATTTGTCAAAATATATTTCAAGTTTTTATTCATGTAGGTATCTATTCGCAGTAAATTGGTTCATACCCGCTAATGTTTATCAAAGGGGTTATTGTCAATCAAATAATAGGACAAAGACTTCTTTCACAGATTCAGGATAAACAGTTTTGATCGTAGCTTGCTGGAGTGTCAGTGATGATATGTGTGATTTTTTTGGGCACAAGGCATTTGGAGGCCTTGTTGAGCTCTTTGTTCTGGGTTATGAGGAAGCTTTGCTGACAACTCTGACTTCCTAAATGCCAGGTGCTCCACAACCCTGGCTCCACAGGACATGCCATCAGATCCCCTCTCCACCCTAAGGATACAGGGGTGCACACAGCAGCGTTTTTTCACCCTCAGAGCACTTGGCTCTTTCTCACGCCCTTTCTCTTGTCACTTCAGATTTGAGCTACAAATGTAGCAATATTTATTATGTATTTTGAGTGGAGGCCAGGTTATAGCCCTCTAACAAACAAAAAAGATAAACCTTAAATAATGCTAAAAAACCAATGGAAAAACTTGTGAGAAGGCACCCAGTTATTTTCTTTTGTTTGTTTCAGTTTGGGAGTTTATTCTTTAAAAAACACAGTATTTCCCTTCAACTTTGACCTGCTGCCCGTCCACCTCGCCGTGTCCCCAGTGGCAGCTCCTGTCCTCAGTGGGTGCAGGCTCTGGAGGGGCAGAGCTGGGGGTCCCACAGTGACCCCTTGCACAGTGGACAGCCCTTCTCCCCTCTGCTGCCGGTGTAAGCAGCCCAGGGCTCTGCCCTGGCCGTCAGGGGAGCGCCATGGCCGGGGGTGCCCACACCTCATCAGCGGTGGGGCCTCACTCACGTCCCGTGGGTCGCGGTGGCTTCATGGCCTGAGCGACCCGCTGAAGCTGCTGCTAGTGGTAGCGTTTCCACCCAGCAGATGACATCACTGGAGAAAAAAGAGGAAATTTATTTATTTTCAGTGCACAGAGACCCTGTTTTGCTCTGGGTGTGAAGTTGCACTTCTGCCGTGAGTCCCCAAAGTGTAGGCTGGACTCCCCCCAGTGCCTGGCAGTGCTGGTGGGGCAGGCAGAGGTGCACGGGCCTCGGTGTGTTTTGGTGTCAGATGGAGAATGTGCTGGCTGCACATCTCACCACATCTGCCTTGGCAGAGTGGCCTGTGCCATAGAGGAACAGATGTGGCCGGTTCGGCCCAGGATCGGGATGAGGATACCACAGTCAAACAGGAATGAACTTTGCAAGTGTTAGCATCTTCTTCAGTAAATATCAACTGAGTAAAGAAATTCTGTCCCTAAAACAGGCAGAGCAAGTCTTTTATTTTCCTGAAGTGTTTCTCTGTGTTGATGTGTGTGTTAAAACATAAATCTCACTGGGACCAGGTGTTTTCTTTCTGTAGGGTTGCTCATTTTTAATAACCCCTTCCTGCCCTGGTGCCGCTCCAGCCAGCCACCCTGACTCCGTCCCCTGTGCCCTGCCCTCACCAGCCTCGTCTGTGTGAAATCTCCCAGGTCAAGATGGCCACCAACAGAGTTTTAGAACCATCAGAATTTTTAATTAGTAGAAGCTATCACTGAACACACTTTTTGACAGTTTGTTAATCTTACTTTTAATCCGCTTACATAAAGGAAGGTGAATCAGGAACTGGCTGATTTGGCCCTGTGTATGAAGGCCGTGAAGGGACAATGCGTCTTTTGCGTTTAAATTTTGCGCTCAGGTTTCTTTGTGTGCATTATTAAAATTCCTCGTGGCCTGCTACTTGTTTTCTGAAGTGAAAATGTAAGCCATATCCCTGAAAGTCAATTTCTATCTGTTACACTGTGACTTCCAGAAAGGGAAAATTAAAAATAATACAACTCTGGAAAAAAATACGTAAGCTTGAGAGAGAGAGAGGGCATTTGGTTTCCAGAGATTTTTTTTGGTGTTGAGCAGCGAGGGAAGGGATGGGTTTTGGAGTATTTTTGGGAGGAGGTTAACCCCCGATTTCCTTGCAGCTGTGGCTGTGACATGGCCGCAGGGCTGGCTCCGCTGGCCATGACACAAAGCCACAGACCATGGGATCAGCGTGCGCCTCTGGAATGCTTCAGCACCTGTCCAGTTCCTCTCCAGGTGTTTTAAGGCTATTTCTAGTCGCTCTAGTAAAAACACCAGTCTGTTTATGAAATAGGCCATGTATTTCTCATATTTTGGAATCCCCGAGTGGGCCCACATGTGCCATTGCTTCAGCATCCATTCAGCAGGATATTTTACAGGGAAGGCAACTCAGAATTCCCAGGGATATGGATTTAGGGTAAAGATGACTCTGGCTCTTGTGAGTGTTGGGGCGACATGAACACCTGGAACATGATGGTGTCCACACACCTGCTTGGGAGGTGCTTGGGTTTGTGAAGATTTTCTGCCCTTCGAGAGAGTGCTTGCCCTGTTAGTCGGGGGAGGAGCTGGAGCAGAGCTTGGCCAGCAACAGGCAGATGTTTTCGTTTTAAACTCTGTGTTATCCAAACCTGGGCCCTCTTGCAAGTGGTTTTCAGTGTCAGAGATGCTCCTGACATGCTGCCAACCCTGCACAGCTGTCCTGGAGAAAGCCAGCAGGTCAGAGGGAGTCAGTGTGCTGGGCAGAGGGATTTTACTGTTTATATTCCCCTAGTAATTGTAATTTGCTGTGTTGCCATTCTTTTTCAAGTTTCAGATATTTTTTGAGGCTATCAGAAACCTAAACCCCAAATCTTTCCCTATTGCAAAGGAATCATATTTCACAAAAGATATTCTTTCTGATAGCTTTTTTTTTTTTCAGAAAACAAAGAGACTTTCAGGTCCTGAAATAACTGTTAGGTTTATGAGTTCAAAGCTTATGCTATAGCTCTCAGTACGAAAACGTGCTAGCTAAAAGTTCTTTCCCAATTTTTATTTGAAAGGTGTATTTAAATTATGATGGGGAAAAGAAGTAGCTTTAATAACCCTGTATAAATTTTCTGCAAGGACCTGAGTGCACGTTTCAGGTGGGATGCAGAACCTTCCAGCAGCATGGGCATCACCTGCCACTTACCTTCATCATGTAACAACCACAGTAGGAAGTGTCCTGCTTTCTCTAACCTTTATCTGTCCTGTGCTCTTCTGCACCTGCTTCCCAGAAAACAAAATAAAAGATGCTTTTAAATTGAGGGTTAAAGACAGATTACACCGTGACCAAAAATTGCGTTTTTGTATATTTCTGGAAGCAGTCTGGGAGTGGGGAGAGAGTAGAATAGAAAGCTCGGCTGACTGAACATTTCTCCGATTTTGGGGTTCCAAATGACATTGTTGTGGTGTTTGTCTTGGAGAGTGACATCCCTCAGAGAACCCCAACTTCAGCGCGCATGTTGAAGTGGTGTCAAGAACCATATTTGCTGCAAAAGCAATGTCTTTCACATCTGACTTTGAAAGGGAAAGGGAGAAGAGCAGGGGGTGGAAATAAATATATGTTACTCTTTTAAATCTTTGTGCAGTACATGACATTTGGTGACATGTGTCCCTCCAGCCCTGCACACCCCAAAACCAGAGATGTTTGGGTTATTTTTGTGATACACCAAAGGTGTTTGGGTGAGTGGTTAATTAATCAAACAGAATAATCAGGGAAGGTTTGCTGCAGAAATATTTCCCCTTCATATACTCAACCGCAGTTCTCTTAAAGGGAAGGATTAAGATGATTTTTTTCTTTAATGCTTACAAATGCAGTTAAAAAATTTCACCTCAATTTCCTTTAGTTTGAAAAGGCAAACTTACACAAGCATTTAAATTATTGTTATTACTACTACTATTATTATTATTATTATTTCAAGTAGATAGAATTTTCAAGCTAGAATGAGGTTTCCAATGCATTTTAAAAACATTTGAGGAAAAAAAAAAATTCTGTGTCCTCTTTCTGCAGTCAGTGCTATGTATGAATATTCATATTAAAGTTCCTACATTCTGAGAATTTCTCCAGAATTTCTCCAAACTTGATATGAAGGTGTCTTTTTTAAGTTTTGTCAGAACTGTGAACCAGTTTCAAAAGTCTGTAGGAAACCAAAAATCATCTGCATATTTAACAGACCTTTTAAAATGAGAAAAAATCACAGTTGCATATAATATGCATAAATGCCATAAAATGGATTTTGGTGCATTTTCATATTGCAAAGTGGAAAAAGCGTAAAAAGTCAGTAAATCTGTTTGCACTGCGTGGTTCATTTTGCTGGTGATTCATGTGTCGGAGCAGCCCAGAGCTCATGCCGGTAAGACAGTAACTTCCTCAAGTTATGCTCGATCATGTTAATAATCTACGGATTAGGATTCCCTAAAAATATTCACTGATTTAATTCCAAGACGGTCTATCATGTCAATGATATTAATACATCTTGTTAGGTCCTGTCATGTGTATAGAAAAGTTTCTATCCCCGTGACAGAATTATCCTGATTTTGATTTCAAGTGTTGAAGAATCAAGTATAAAGGGAATTAAAGGAGCCGAGGGCCCGCACAAAGTGGTGAGGAACACGGAGCCGTGAGCAAGTGCTCACGGAGAAGCCTCAGAAGTGTGTATGAGGTGCACTGTGTGTGCACGCGTGCTGTGCCACCCACCGAGGGCCACAGAGGGAGGCGTCCCACGGAATTTTTGGCTGCAGGGGAGTGAAGTTGGGCCTTCGGTTTTGACTCATTTTTGATTGTTGAATTTGGGTTAAATTAACATTTGACAAACATACCCCAACAGCCGTGAGAGCGACTCTGAAATGGGCAGAGGTAGCCCCCCCATGAAGGAATGGGCACTCCAATCTATGTCTGGCCTGACACAGCCCCTTTCCCTGGTCCGTGGTGTCTCCACGGTGCAGCGTTGCCCGGCATGGAGTGGTGTGGCGGCTATGCTGCCCAGTGTGGGGTGGTCAGGTGGTGAGGAAGAGGCATTATTTTTACATCAGAGCAGGTGAGGAACTCGCAAGGAGAGGACAGACACAGCCTGGTTCAGAGTTTCTCACAGTTGTGTCCAAAATTGGCTTGTCTTTTTTTTTTTCCTTTTTTCTTTTTCCTCCCCTCAAACTTGCAGTTTCTCCACTTGTAGTCTCTGCTCACCTTGTAGCCAACAGAAAGTATTTCTGTGTTGTTTCTTGACTATGCAGGTAATTCTGTTTCTAAAGAATTTTTGTAACTTCTTTTGGCACTTAAAAAATGGGGTGGTGAGCACCTGTGCAGGAGTACAGACAATGGAGGGTTTCTGTGGAGTAGGTGATAATCCTGAAATATCTCCTTTAAAATTATTGCCCTGGATTTCTTTGGGATACCCCGTTTCTGTCTGAGTTGTTTTGATGCCAGATGAGAGCTCGTTAAATTAATTCTGATTTTCTGATGGTGGCATCAGGAGGGAAAGAGAGGAAAAATGATAGCACTGAGATACTCAGAAGTTGGTCTGGAGGAAACTGTTTTGGTCAGCAGCATATTTACATGGTGTGAGAGAGCAGAAATGCTTTCATCCATTTTTAGATGCTGTATACTATTCAGGAAGTCCCAAATCATATTAAAGTAAAAACTTTAAGGAATTGAAAACAGTTTTTAAAAACAGGTGTGCAAAAAGGATGTGGAGAAGCTTTTGTTCGTCAGTGGTTGTATACAAGCTGTCACACGTTTCCGCAAGGACATCTTCGGGATGAATGTCACTCGTCATGAATCTAGGTGCAAATAACTGCTATTGCTGAATATATATGATGCTCTTTAATGGAGAAGACATGAAAAAATTATGAGGAAATGGATCAACATTAACACGTGCAGTTGGCATGTTGGTAATGTAAGGAAAGTGCTTCTGTGAAATTGTCCGTCAGTGAAGGATGCTGCAGGCTGAAGCCCAGCTGCTGGGGAGTTTAAAGGGAAAAGGTTCAATTATTATCTATTTAAAATGTACCCCAAAACTCACTTCTAGCAAACTGATGCACTGCTCACTTGGCATCTCATATTCTTCAGCAGCACTAAAAATTTTTCCCATGTTTTACTTCCATTTTAGCTGTGATTAGAAATCACTTCCAACAAAATATTTATTTAGAATCTATTTATCAAGACATACCTATTAAGATCGCTCCCCTAAGAAAGTTATTCAGATGTGGTACTTCCTCCTTTTGGGTCCAATGGTGAGGGATGATCAGCACACGACATAAAGGTTAAAGAGAGAGAAAGGAAGCTGTAAATCATCCAGAATGACAGTAAAAATTAAAACCTTGGGGTTTGTCAGGCTCCCCCGTGTATTACCTAATAAATATAACTGTGCTTTAGTTCTGTTCATCTTCTGATTTTACAGGCTTTGCAAATGTTTGTTTTCAGATTAATGTATAAATGTATGTGTAACTATGCATATGCTTAGCACGGGGGCACCCGGTGCCATGCCCAGGCAGATATATAGATATATGGAGATATATATAAACATTTGGCCAATCCCCTAATAAACATTCAAATAAAATATACATGTCCCAGTGCATGAGTCTCCTCCTCCTCCTTCTCCTCCTCTTCCTCCTCCACCTCCATCTCCTTCTCCTCCTCCTTCTCCGCACAGTCTCTCCCCACCTCCCCCACCCCACTTCAAAGCTTGTGGTCCTTTCTCCATCCGTGTACTAAAAGGTTTCTTTGTGAGCCAGGCCATTTGTCCGTCATTGTTTGGGGCCCAAACGGTGGTAAAATACCCTGTCACCGATCTGGAGAACGGTGAATGGCAGCTTCTCTCCGGACAATTGGCGGCGGTGCCGAGAAATATTCCTGAGAGGATTATTTAACCTTTCAATTTAGGGGGCACAAAGCCCGGCTGATTAATGAACTTTCTGATGGGCGCCGATAAGCGGATCTATTTCTTTATTTCCTCCAAAAGTGATTCCTTCTCCTGTCCCATATTACTATAATCTTAAACATAAAATGTGGCAAATAGATTAAAAAACAGCACTAAAGAGTTTATCTGGCTAGCAAACTGAAGGAGCTAAATTAAAATTGGTAATGAAAGCAGTGGCTGAGCCCTGTATATGGTTTTTAAATGCGCTGTGTATTTTGAAGAGACTTATTCTCCAGCCTGCCTGGTAATGACTGCTTTGGGTGCGCGGTCCGGGTCCAGCTTCTGTTATCCCCCCAAAAAAATGAGTTGTGTTATCTGGATGACTGCAGACACATATGCATCCCCCTTTCTCACTGCATGGGCAGACAAGGTCGATAGCATTACAAGGTATTTGTGGCAGTGCTTGTTTCAGTTTTCAGAGCTGCCAGTTTTCAGCCAGATTTGAATTACAAAAGAAGAAGCTGGCATGAAAATTGAAAGGGTTTATCGGCTAGTCTGAAGCCTCATAGCACATTGCTTATTTATGCAGTCCATTTGCACCAGGAAATGTAAAAAGGAAATACATTTTAAAAATAAGGTCATAAAGACCCAGATATGTTTAAGATGGCAAATAAAATATAGATACCTATAATATCTTTCCAGGAAACGATTTCACTTAATGTTGCACATTACTTCGGAGGAGCATTTATGTTACTGTCATAAATTTGTGCATTTGTGTCACCATACAGATAGTCCCCAGGGATTAAGAAGGAAGTGTTTGCTAACTTACTTTAAAAGTAAAATAGAAGGGGAGATAGGTTTGTAGTTTGAGAGCCACATCAGGAATAGTTGGAGTTTAATGCGCCATCCTTTTTAAAAAACGTTTTGCATTCCCTGTAAAATTAGCCATGGACGGCTAGAGAGATGCCACCACCTTTGGAGAAAATTGGGATGCCTTTTAAACCATGAAGATTTTGAGGCATTCAGGGACTGTATTGTTGTTATCCTCACTATCTTGCATACATTCATTTTCTCTACGAACTTGAGGGGGTTTTGTCCATTTCTTAGAGAAGACTTTTTGAATTAATATTTTAGGGTTTTCTCTTCTGCTTGTGAGAGTATTAAAAGATTGCATTCATTTATTTTAAATATATAATATTGTACTTTTTGTCTCTTCCCTTTGCGTTTTCACACAGTCGATTGTAGATGCTATTTGCATCTGTTTAAAATGCATTGCAGAAATGTCTTATTTCTGTAGAAAAAGATCACTTCACAGTGCTCATACTGTGGACTGGGCAAGTTAAATTTCTTCCTCTGGAAAAGGTTTTGGTTTCCCAAACTGTACAATCAAAAAATAAAATTTCATTCATTAATTGGTAATTTAATGTGTATCATGGCCGTAAAAAAAAAAAAAAAAGAAAAAGAAAAAGAAAAAAAAAGCCCTAAAAGCTGAGTGAGATCACTTTTTTCTTGGTTATTTCACTGTATTTTGGTGATGTCCAAAGCAGTGGGAAGAATGTCATGAGTACATTTAGTAAAGTGTAATTTGTGGGAAGATGCTCAGGTGAGACCTCCACAACTCCTGTGGGAAGAGAAAGGTTTCTTAGATAGCTGAAAAAAATAAAATAAAATTCAGTGAAGAAATTACTTTATTTGTAATTGTTTGGAGTTTAGGAAGATTAAAAGTCAAAATACTAAATTTGTGTTTTTCTTGTTTATTAGCATGCACCAAGCTCAGTGTGTTTCTGTCATGAATTTTCATAAGGATTTTTACTACGTAGCATGTGTGGCTTAATGATGCAATCACCTGATAGACTGGGAAGACTCCAAAGGAGACGTTCCGGTCTGTTGTGTACATAATACTTGTTTCAAAAATCTGCCTAATTAAGGAATTACCCAATGGAATGCAAGTCTACTGGGTGCATGACACGGTTAAAGAAAATAACAACAACAAAAACCCTGGGTATAATTACAATATTACATGATACCTTATATTGGCAATTTTGAATATAAGGGAATGATGCTAACGTGTCATTGTTTCAGCTGGCATGCAAGTAGATTATGATAATTTATAGGGGAAAGTAAATATATGTTTTTCCATGATAGAGCTGCTCTGACCTTTTCTCTGCCCAAGTCCAGCCTGCAGCCACAGCGCGTAATGATTGACTCAATGATTGTCTTTCAGTGGCTCAAGGAAGTAGTGAAACATTGCTGCTAATGAGTTTTGCTCCCAGAATCATGCCATGCTGGTCTCGTTGAGTTGCAAACAGCAGGCTTGGTGGTTTGCAAAGCTTGTGCTTGACTGTGGTGGACAAAGTGGTGGAAAGAGCGAAATTGTTCCCTCGCATTCTCAGAGTTGTCAAAACTGATGTTTGATGTAACTAGCAAAAAACATCTCAGTGCAAGCCTTCATCAAGCAGGGTGGTAGCTGATGGGTGCTGCTGGATCGATGGTTCATGACCTTGGTTCCATCGAGTACGAGGCTCTGGGAACTAATTTGAATTTATTTATTTGTCAGAGTGGCTTTCACTGGTGCAGGAGTAGGGTGGAAAGCTTTCCCTGTGGCAGGTTTTGGGTCCAGTGCCTCTCTCTGTGTTGCAAGAGGTCACCCTGCACAGGTTGGGCTCGGCTGCCATCGCACATCACACGACACGTGAGAGCCTGGACACACCACACGTCACACTCTGCACACACTGCGTGCCACACCAGACGTCACACCAGACGT
>QWTY01005735.1:0-12919 GCA_008033365.1 Pseudorectes ferrugineus | reverse complement strand
AAGATACCCATTACTGACTTCATAGCTGGCTAACCCCTGCCTCTCAAAGGAGTAATTTCATCAGAAGAGAAAACATTACACACAGCAAGAGACTACATATACTGCAATGCAGCAATTTTGGAAACACCTTTGAGCTCTTTGTTTCAGAGATCTGCAGCCCAATGAACTATTCAACAGAGATTAAAACAGTGAAAAGAATCACTGAATCTTCGAGCAAGAGAACACCAAACAAAAGTAGGGTTGTTGTATTACACATGAATTAGCAAAACAACTACTAAGAAAAATAGGTTTGGGTAGCTATTTTTAACTATATAAATTTTGAAAAGGGCAAGGAAAAAAGTGACAAATGCAAGAGGCCTAAAACACTGAAAATAATGTATCAATGAGTATTAATCTAGTCTGAAATGACTGGAGAAGCCTCAAGAAAGCTCTGGACAAGCTAACTTACACCTGCAGAGAAACAAACCACATGACTTCAATCCAAAAGCTTTATTGGATTGATACACAAATAACTGGTCATGAAGGTACATAATGGTGTTAAAAAACTGAATTATATCTAGGACTTAATTTTTCATTACTACTGCTCCTTTTTGCCAGAATTTAAATTATGTAAGCTTGTTTAAAAGACTGATTTTGGCCATATGAATACAATACCAGGTAAAAGGCCCCTAATGAGGACACATCACATTAGATGTAAAAAACTGTCATTACATTTTCTGTAAAAATTTAATGTTTTCTTTAAATAAATTCATAGTACCATGTATTTCATGTCCATTCAAAATCTTTATATCCCGAAATATTAAGCACTTGTACAATGCTAAATTTAAATAAAGTGGCATCACAACATCTATTTCACCAGCTAGTAAACTACTCCTACAAGAAACTTACCTGGTTATTCTGGTCTGCGAGGTATCGCACCACAATAGGTAGTAAGTATTTGGAAAAAGCATAAGGGATGGAAGGTCTGTTTTCTTGACAGAACATAGCAATATGAGGCACCTGTTCCATCAGTTCTGCCCGCACTGTTGGCTCTGTAAGGGTCAAAACAAAACCAGAAAAGGGCACAATATATGTTTACAAACATGCTCCCAGATACTGCCAGAGTAAACTTTACAGTCCTCAAAATTCCAACTATTAGAAAAACAGATTCCATGTAAGAAGTAGGACATTATTACATGCCTAACTTCTCCAAAGGGATTAAAACAAAAAATCAGAACTAAGTACTTCTGCCCTTTCAGGATCTGCTGACTTATGCAGTTACCAGTGGTCAACTGATTGCCTAAAAAAAGACATAACAAAACCCTTCAATTACTCTCAAATTATACTAATTTGATTTACAATATTTTAAATAGTAAGACGTATATGTCACAGAATAGATACACATGCCTTACTGAATTTTTACCTATAAGTTGTTCAGGTAAAACTTAATGGTATGACCTGAACCATCTTCCTTGAAATACTTGTAATTAACATGAAACATTAAAAATACAACCTTTTGTTAAACAGAAGCATGCAACATGCATTTGTATTTAACATGGCAAGTGTGTGCAGCACTTGGCTTTCTTGAACACTGGCTACAAGTGTAAACTCAGGTCTGAATAAAACATAACAAAGACAAAGCAAGTCCCCTGCTGTGTGCAGTCTTTTAGTCACTGAGAACAATGAGAACAGAGAAGATCACTGAACACAAAGTAATTAAATGCCTATGGGGTCCAATTCTTTCACTGTAGACTTAAATTACTTTTCCTATAGAAAAACACCAAAATCAGAGTTGGAGGGGACCTTATAGATCATCTAGTTCCAACCCCTGAGGGGTAGGGGTTCCACTAGACCGTGTTGCTCAAAGCCCAATTCAACCTGGCCTTGAACACTTCCAGGGATCCTCTGTAAAGTTTATGAATTGCTGACCAAGTTGCAAAATACAAAATGAAGTCTCAGATACATCACTATCATATAGGTTCACTGTTCATGACAATAAAGTAAAAAATCTGCTCTGTATCTCTTCACAGATGTTATCAGGAACACAGAGGAGAAAAACCTTTTTATTTAAACTTCGGATGTTCTGAAACATGTGCAGGTTGAACCCCATAAGCAATACAGACATCCTGAAGTTCATATTGAAGAAGTCAGATCCTGAAGAACACTACACAAACTATGTGCAAGTTTTAGCAGACCTGAATTGACAAAAACTCACAAAAATAACAAAATTAACAAAATCCTGAACTCTAGTCTAGCGATCAAACACTACGTTTGTAGCGCTAAACATAACAGCTGACCAAAATACGCACCTGTAACTAGGACAAACTAATAGTTAATGAGATTATTAATTCTGGAAGTTCAAGTCTCCGTATCATATTAATGCAAAGAAAGAAAATATTCCTATCATAATAACTCATCTTTTGCTTCCCTATAAAAATTTGCCAGAGCAGTCCTTAGAACACAAGGAAGGTAAGGTGCAATTGTTCATTAGGATGAGTTTTTCTCAGGGTGGCATGGGGGAGTCAAGCAAAGTAGATCGGGTGCTTTCAAGAGTCAAGTTGGCAAAAATATCTATTTTCTTCCTACATTTAATTCAGTTCTGGTCCTCTTATCTGACAAGGCCTAGCCTCTTCAGTTCTGGAAGGGGGGCTGGAAATGTGCCTGAAAAAGAAGTCCTTTTACATGCCGACTTTGACACGTCAGCATGTTTTTTTCCACCTGTGTGACAACCTGCCCAAAGGCAGCTGAGCTAAAGAGGCCTTGCAAACACCCTCCATCTGCAACCACCCAGTATCCACTGAAAGCAGAGCAACTGCAGATGGAAGAGTCCTTCCTTGCTGAGTACATTCTGAGGTAAAGACATTATCTCTGTAAACAGGCTGTACACAACCGCCCTCCCAAGAGCAACTCGTTTGAAAAGGCTGCAAATGGCAAAAAGAGCAGAATGAGGAACCATCAGGCTGGGCAAGGAGAGATGAGAACTCGATGGACAGGAAATGGGAACCAGTGCCCAAAGCCAGGCCTGGAGGATCTCATGACCACCTTTCCCATAAGGCTGTTATTTCAAGACATGCCCAGGACATGACCTAGGGGTACAAGAGACTTACGTAACTTATCCCTAGGATCTTGTTCTCCCATCTTAGGACTCATGCCTTCTTTCTTATGGCAGAAAGAAGATGACCTGTGGGGGAGGCGGGGAGGCAGAGGGTAAAGGGGATGGAGAGTAAGCAAAACCAATCTGACTGAGGCTGCCTGCTTGGCAGCAGTGCTTCTTAAATGGCTTCTAAATTTGCTTCGGGCAGTTCCCACCCTCCCAGACACAAAACCGGCAGCTTCCATTTATGCCAATGCTACTGTTCATGCAGCCAGACAATACACCGTATCAAAGAACTGATCTAGCTGATGCAGCTTTTGCCTCACCACAGCAACATCATTAAACAGCAAGAACTGGCACTTAGTATTGATTTCCCTGTGCAATCACACAATTCCCTCAAGTAGCAGAACTGTCTGATGATGGAAGCAAGCAAGTGATGGTAAAAGAAGGTGCTGGGACTGAGGGAAAGAAGCAAAACGCTGAGAAAGCCAATTTATTCCTTTGCCTAGTGTGAAGCTGTGCAAAATGCTCAAGCCAGGCTCTTCAGAGTAACTGCACACTACTCATTTGATTGCAGTCTGAACCCTGTCTCGATGCTGAAGAAATACCTCTGCAATCAAAGCCAACAAGAACTCTGTATTACACATATCAAGAGCTGTGTACATACTCTAGACACTAGGCACTCGAAACAGGCAGACTGTTTCGATACCTCTTTGATACCTCTACAGTTTGCCCACCCACTGATAAAGCAATGGCAACACTCCCTTTCCCCAAATTGACAAGGTTTGCTGTGAAACTGGATTCATACATTTCTTTATGAAGCACTCCAGTAAGAGTGCAGTATGTACCAAAACCATGAGATCCTTTTCCTTCAGAACAGGGTTCATCTATTATGCAGCACTTATGTCAGCCGCCTGACAATACTAAAGATCTGCAGATGTAAAGTGAGCCCCTTTCTTCCTGAGCTACTAAGTCAGCTCTGGCTTTGTGAGGAACATGGGCACATGAGACGATGCAATTAAAGATTTGAAAAATTCATGCCCAGGAATGAATTAGAACTGTAAAGTCACCTTAGTTCTTACGTTCCCTAACTTTTAAGTACACAGCTCTGGGATCTTTGTAAGGTCGATTCAAAGCAACAAACAAGGAGTGCTGTGTAGGGAACTGGCTGTGTAACTCAACACCATAATTCGCCATCAAAAGGCGTTTGTGCTGTTCTGAGAAATTACTGCTGCTATGCAGGAACCTGAACCTTAAGCTTACCAATTTAGATAAGAACTCAATTCTTCCAAAGGCTGAAGCATATGTTCCAGTGTGTACTGAATAGAGCCTAATCTCACAGTCTGATGCAGTTACAGTAGAGCTTTTTTTTGCATTATGTTTCCTTAAGACCCAAGCAACAATGCCAAAAAAATCCACGAAGTCAGAGAGCTTTCTCATTCCCTTCATCTATTCCTCAGCTTTGTCTTTAGCTTAAACAGCTGGCAGCTCCAAGCAGGGATTCCAGGAGGCTTCAATACAGGACAGTGTATGCCATTTCAGTTTAAACTTCCCTGTTGTTTATAACCAAATTTGCAGCTTGGTCATTGTGTTGATTTTGGCTGGGACAGCATTAATTTCCTTCATGGTAGCTGGTACAGGGCCATGTTTTTGATTTTTGCAGGAAACAGTGTTGATAACTCGGGGATGTTTTAGTTATTGCTGAGCAGCACTTACACAGAGCCAGGGCCTGTTCTGCCTTTCACCCCACCCCACCAGCAATCAGCAGCAGATGCACAAGAAGCTGGGAGGGGACACAGCTAGGACAGCTGATCCCAACTGACCACAGGGACACCCCAGACCACGGTGTCACGCTCATCATACAGAGCTGAGGGAAGGAGGAGGAATAGGGCGAAGTTCAGAATGGTGGCATTTATCGTCCCAAGTCACTGTCAGGTATGATGGAGCCCTGTTCTCCTGGGGATGGCTGAACACCTGCCTGCCCATGGAAAGTGGTGCATGAATTCCTCTCACATTCCCAGTGAGGACATGAGCATCACCCTGGGTTGTTATGTTCCTTACTTGTAAATTTAAGGCAGCTTAAACACTGTTTCCAGCACAAATCCAAAACATGGCCCAATATTAGTTACTATGAAGAAAATTAACTCTACCTCAGCCAAAACCAGCACAGTTATCGACACAGTGAACAGGGCACAGCAGTTACATGTAGATTCTTAAATGCATAAGCTCATCCAGCTGGGGAATATGTCTGCACTCTGTATTTTTTGCACTGTACAATATAGTCAGGCTTTCACACAGAATAAACAAAATCCGGGTGGAGAATTTTGCTTCACGTCAAGTTTCTATTTTAGGCAGTCTGGAAAAATCTCTGTGTACAGTTAGGTTCTACATAACATTTGCCTGGAACAGTATTTTTCCGTTTGGCAGAGGAAGTATTTTTAAATGCTGATCTTTTCAAACTATCTCCTGAAAGTACAAGTCTATCTATTCCTTAAAGTAGCAATCTACTAAAAATAAACTCTGCAATTTTTTAAAACAAAAACTTTAAAAATAAGTATTAATATAAAAGACTAGATTTCCTTACTCATTAGCATTTTATTTCATTCTATCCTATGTTGTGTATTATCTAGATACAGAATTACACTGAATTAAGTTTTAGGAATCAAGCAAAATTAAGAGAATGTCAGAAGACTGAAAATAGTTTCCATTTCTTCTGTTCATGAATTAATTTTGAAAAGAAGTTTCCAGAATAGAATGACACAGTTCTACCTCTCTTTATTTCCAGACCACACAAAACCATCAATATGTTCAAATCAGCACCTCCAGAACCTGGGCAGACTTTTTTCTGCATGAACAAACCTCAGTTTTAGCTATTTCACAAATGACCATTTAAGTCAACATCCTAAATTGACTCTAAAATCATAGAAGTAATTCACTGTTTCTTCTTCACTCATGAAAAAATACATTTCCCCTAAATTCTGACACCAGCTCTAATGTAAAGTGCCAACATGCTCACTTAGTTACTCCTAGCACAAACACTCAGCTTTGATATATAAATGTGGGGTGTTTATTTCATCCCTGCTGAGGCTTCAGTTCACTCTCTATTGCACTTCAGCTATGAGGAAGTAAAGCACCACCATTAGCTGCATACGGGAAATTAAAAGGGGATTATTTTAGAACTGCACAGTATAATACCAACTAATTGCTTCAGAGCAGTTATTTGTAAATCGAGTCATTATTCCAGAGCCACCCCACAACTAGATTTATTTCATAAGGCTTTATTCTGCAGCAATGTACAGTATTTAGGAAAAAGTCTGCAATGCTTTCTTTATCCCGATGTGACCATCCTGGAATACAAGCAGCAGTGAATTTCCACTATATTTGTGAGGGGTTGTAAAGTTTTGGTGTTGTAAAACTGTGTATGAAGAACAACCACCACTGATGATGTTAAAGCTGCTTTAACTGACAACTTTTATGAATGTTTTAAGTACATCCGAATATTAATAATATTGCCCTTTGTTCTTATTAAGAGTTGTGAGCAACAGGGAAAGGTGTAAGTGTATGGCTTTGCATTAACACTTCCATTCTATAAAAGAACAATTCATAAAATCAGAGAATATCCTGAGTTGGAAGGGACCCAGAAGGATCATCGAAGTCCAACTCCTGGCTCTGCAGAGGACCACCCCAAAGAGTCACACTATGTGCTGAGAGTATTGTCCAAACGCTTCTTGAACTCTGTCAGGCTTGGGACTGTGACCACTTCCCTGGGGAGCCTGTTCCAGTGCCCAGCCACTCTGAGTGCAGAACCTTTTCTTAATATCCAACCTAAACCTCCCTTGACACAGCTTTATCTATCCTCTTTTTTCCCCAAATATAACTTTCCATTTCCCTCTTCTTTTCCTTCTACAAACACCCATATTTTCCCTTTCGATTTCTACCATTTCCCATTTCACCCTTCCCTCTGACCTTCCTACCTCTTTTGAAGACAAAAGAAAAGCTAGACAAGTGGAAATACACTGTAACCAGAGCCCATCCCTTTCAGCTTAGGAGTCCAGCAGAAAGGCTGATGTGTCTGATGCATGTGCTGCTTCAGTAGTCAGGTTCTTTTCTTCCACTAACCAGAAATGGATTTCATTACTGACTGGCAGAGCAAGGAGTGAAACACAGACTAATGAGGGAGGGTAAAGTCACCGTTAGTCACTCATCAGATGCATGGAGAGACAAAAGAGGTTTACATCAAGCACAGGAAAAAATTCTTAGCGTAGCACGAGGTGGGAGATGAGGTATGGAAAATCCTGAAACATATAGATGCAGAAGGGAAGAAAATACAGCTGCAGATATTAACAGCTGGGAAAGGCAAATATTAGCATTCCCATTACTATTGCTTATATATGAAGATTTTTGTTAAATGAAATGCTGCAGCATGTGCTGTTTGACAGGTAATGTTGGCATGTCTCACTATACCAACAGCAGTAATTGAACCTACATTAATAAAACCATTTAAGCACACTATTAAGTAATTAGGGTTGTGAGGCCATCCACATTAAGCCTGATTATAGAGCTTCAAAACTTAATGACCAATTAGCCTAATAATTGTTTTCAAAATCACATTGTTTTGGAAACTTCATTCACAACTGATTCTTTGCAGTAAAGAGATTACTTTTCATTCAGAAGAAAAACATTCTGTTTGGATATATTCAGACAAATAGGCACCAGCCCTTCAGGACATCATTTTGTTTTCCCCCCATCATTTCTTCAGAAAGATATCTATGTGTATCTATTTCATAGTAAGCTAAATTACACATGTATTTTAGAAATGAAGATACAGACTCTCGTTTTTAAAGAAACTTCAGAAAATAAGATTTAAAGCTTCTGGAGCCTCTTGCACACTAAGCAAAATGCCAATAATGCAATAATTCAGGCTGGGGCTAACTTTCAAAGACAGTTAATTGCACTTCAGCACACAATGATGAAATCTTGTATCATCTAAGCCACTCACAAGCTGGTACCAAAAAAAAAGTTTGAATTATATTAATTTACTTAAGTGAAAAAATCAGACATAAGGCCCTTGTTCAAGCTCTCACAAGCCCATGGCTAGTCTACATTTGAGAATGAAGAAGACCCCGCTGTCTTAACACAAAGATAAGCATTTTTAATCTAACAAGAGTTTTATGGGGGATAACTTAACATTTGCCAAGCACAGGGCTTCTATGCCAAACTGCTTCCTGGCTTGTATAGATTCAAAGACACCATAAAAACATCTAAGTGGGAAGTCGTACCTAACACCCCTAAAGAAACAGAGAAATTACAAAGTGACTGAACAGCAGATTCAAAAGCAGTACAAGGTATCTCAGCTGTCACTACTCTAGGAAACTCGGTACCAAAGACAGCAGGGAAGTCCAGAGTTCAGGACTGAAAAACACCCAAATTCCACAGCAGAATCACGGATTTAACAGCAACACCCAACTACAGCAATGAAGACAAACCCTGAAGTCTTCCAAACAACCCAGATTTGGAGAATATCTTTCTTTAGCAAGTAAGGGGCTTGGGGGCAGCAGATTATTCCCCAAAGGCCACTGATGGGTTTCCTCCATGGAATGGCTATTCTGTGCTGCCATGTACATACAACAGCAGCACATGATACCAGGGTAGGGCAAATCCTGTGTTCTGCCAGCACTGGGAGCAGCTCATTCCTATTACCACCTGAAGTGGGGTTTTTTCCCCAGAAGAAACACACCAGTGATTTTAAGGCTGCAAATGTAAACTGGAACTAATTCATTACCCAGACGTTTACTGGAATTAATTCATTAGAAAGAGCCCAAGCTACCCTGTCAGGAGAAGGCACACTTTATATCATTTGTCTGTGCAGACACAATGGTAATCAAAACTCTCTTTGACAAACTACAATTCACTACAACTCTACGCAAAGAGTCCAAATGAGTTGCCATGAAAAGCTATTTCTTTCAGATTCTTTCCGACAAAAAAAAACCCCAGTTTTATAAAACCAGTTTTAGAGCTGATATTTGCTTTTGCCAAGATGCCTCAAAAAATTTATGTCTTGGCTAGCCAGTTGGCATCTCAAGGTATCTATCAATCATAGCAAACCATAGTCTCATGATTTTTTTTTGAGCCTTCCATCCTACAATCATATATTTGGAGCCAGATATTTTTCTAGTAAAGAATTCTTTTTATTCCACATTAATACAGTATTTAGCGCAAGCGAGATTTAGGTTCTTAAAGTTTTGTCACAATACATGAAGAATGAAAATGATTGGAAATTCTCCTGCTTTTAAACACAGAAATGGCTGTCTCAGCATAGCCCCAGCTTATGGAAAGGTATTAAAAACAACCAAAACAAACCTGAAAAAAACAGAAAAAAAAACCCCAAACCAACAAACCACAAAACCAAAGAATTTAAAAAAAAACCCGAGACTGATTCTTTTGCAAGCAAAGACCATGTCTGAAAAACATCAGCCCAACTACAAGACTTAGGAAGTTGCAAGGTATTAACAGGACAGAGGACTCCTGTGGCAACTTCAGGACAGCTGGTATTTCTAGTTCACTGCTGTACCTCTATTTTAGAAATCAGCATCAGTAGCCCAGAAAGAGAACAGATACTGGGTATCCTGGGTACATTCCTCAATTCCAACTTCATTATACCAACTACTGAAAAAAAAAAAAGGAAAAGTACCTCGCTTTGTATGACTTGATTTGACAAAAGACAAAGAGCTCCAAATGTTAAAAGAACGGGCATAAGACTGACAAGTATCAACAGTTAGAAATGAAAAGACTTGTACTTAGTCATAGTTTAGTTTGACTTCCAAGTTTGTTTTTATTTTTATTTATTTAAGCATTTAAACATGAAGGTTTGACTCCAGGATGGCTCTAACCATACAAATATCTTGCTCTAACCAAGCAAGTTAAAACATACACTTTTACAATGTTTTCTTATTCCAAATTCGGGGGCTTTAATGTTTTACAGACAAATTGGAAAAAAATATCATAAATGGAAAGAAACATCAGGCAAGACAAAAATGAACAAGTCTAATAGTAACAACCTTAAACACATACACACAAAAACCAAAACCCCCACAACAAAACCAAAATGCCAAAACAAAAAAATAAACAAAACCCACTGTGCTGCAGTATGAATAATAGTCAGGTTTATATATTAAGAAGACACAAAGCAGATCTAGTTCCCTAATGAATTTTCACATGGTTTAAAACACAAGGATATTCTAATAACCTGTCTTACCGAAACCAGCCAAGTCCAATACTGCAACTGCTCGAGGCACAAGACTCACAGTTAAGTTTGCAGAAATTTAATTTGTGGGGCAGCTGCAGAATCCAGCACTACCAGTTTGGCAGATCTGAGACAACTTCTACAATGCAGGAAAAGCCTGAACTGCTGCTTTTACTGACGCTGAGAAAATATCAGCCCTGACTAAAAATGTACCCCACCCTTGTTAAAGGCAACAAATTGATTTGAGCTCAACTCTTGGCTCCCACTGCATTTCTGCCTAAATAAACTTCAATTTGACACACTTAGCTGGTCACCAATGAAAAGCCTAAGGCTACAAGTTGCTGCAAGAGACCATTTTCCCTTGGACACATCTGTCCTATTTTCTAAACTGAAGTGGAGCTTCAAAGTTTCTGATGCTCAAAACTGTTCACAGGGCCACACAAACAGGCAACTGTATATGCAGATTTCAGAAGCAGAGCTTTCCTAGGAAAGCACTCTATAAACAGTAGCATGCCACTGTTCTCAATTAAAGACACATTTTATTGTAAGTGAATAGTGACTTTTTTCCCCTTTTATAGAATCCTTGGAGAGGTACTCAATACAATTATGTAATGCTTACAACAGGCTACTTTTCCTGGCTAAACAAGGACATTCCCTAAGAAAAATAAAAACATGCATTTTAAATTAAGACAGTAATGACAGAATAACAGAAATCAGCAGAATATATTTTTACCCTTGGAAAGCATTATCTTCTTCAGTTCCAGAAGAAGGGAGAGAAATTAACAGACATTAAACAGAAGAAACATTTTCTTCTCATTCAAGATTTAATACAAATTTCTCTCCATAGCACTCCACCAATAACAAATGAATGACCAGATCTTTTCTGATGTTTTGATGCTAAAGACTTTCTTCCTTCTGGTGTGTCAAGCATACCAGCTATGTTGAAATCAAGCCCTTAATTCTTTCTAGACCATCTTTAAGCCAGAATTTTGTCACAGCTCTGTCCACACCATTTTTCCCTTCATCCACTCCCCCATCACTTTTTAAGCACTCCTTTCCTTTCACATTTGTATTTCATTATTCTCTTGCTTTTGCCTTTTATTCCAAGCACCCAGCAGTCCCAATATATCGATTAGCAACAGACACACTGGATCTACAGAGCCCTCCTATTCATAGTGAGGAGGGTGCACAGCAAGCTCAGTACACTGGACTTCAGGAGAGCAGACTCTGGGCATCTTCAGGGACCTGCTTGGTGGAATACCATGGGATAAAGCCCTGGAGGGAACAGGTGCCCAAGAAAATTAAGTTAATATTCAAGGATCACGTCCTCCAAGTGCAGGAGCAATGCATCCCAACAAAGAAGTCAGGCAAAAACACTGGGGAGGCCTGCATGGATGTACAAGGAGCTCCTGGACAAACTCAAGCAAAAAAAAAGAAGCCTACAGAGGGTGGAAGTGAGGACTGGTAGCCTAGGAGGCATACAGAAAAATTGTCCGAGCTGCCAGGGATCAGGTTAGGAAAGCTAAAGGCCTCAAAGAATTAAATCTGATCAGGGATGTCAAGGGCAACAAGAAAAGATTCTACAGGTACACCAGTGATAAAAGGAAGACTAGGGAAAATATGAGCCCTCTCTAGAAGAAAATGGGAGACCTGGTTACCCTGAACATGGAGACAGCTGAGGTACTCAATGATGTTTTTGCCTCAGCCTTCAGCGGCAAATTCTCCACCTGAGTCACAGAAGGTGAAGGTGGGGATTGGGAGAATGAAGTACTGCTCACAGAAGATCAGGTTCAAGATCACCTAAGGAACCTGAAGGTGCACAAGTCCATGGGACCTGATGCAGTGCAACTGCAGGTCCTGAGGGAACGGGCAGAAGAAGCGCCTAATACACTCACTATTCATCGAATCTGAGAATTGTGGCAGTCCAGTGAAGTTCCCACCAAATGGAAAAGGGAAAACAAACCCCTCATTTTTAAAAAGAGAAAAAAAGGAAAACACAGGGAACTGCAGGCCAGTCTCACCTTGCTGCCTTGACAAGATCATGGTGCAGGTCCTCCTGGAAACTGTGAGAAGGCACATGGAAAATGAGGTGATTGGTAAGCCAACACAACTTCACTAAGGTCAAACCATTCCTGGCAAATTTGTTGGCTTTCTACAATGGGGTTAAAGTGCTGGTGGATAAGGAAAGAGCAACTGAAATCATCTGCCTGGACTTATGCAAAACATTTGACACTATCTCATAACATCCTCGTTTTTAAATGGGAGAGACATGGATTTGACAGATGGGCCACTCTGTGGATAAACAACTGGCTGGATGGTTGCACTCAAAGAGCTGTGGTTAACAGCTTGATATCCAGGGGGAGACCAGTGACAACTGGAGCTCCTCAGGGGTCAATACTGGGACCAGTGCTATTTAACATCTTGGTCAGTGACATGGACAGTGGGATGGAGAGCACCCTCAGCAAGTCTGCCCACAACACCAAGCTCTGTGGTGTGGTTGGGAAGGGGTGGCATCCATAGGGACCTTTACATGCCTGAGAAGTGGGCCCACGTGAACCTCATGAAGCTCAGCAAGGCCAAGAACAAGGTCCCGCACCTGGGCC